>JAOBYG010571051.1:0-14915 GCA_025403545.1 Epizoanthus stellaris | reverse complement strand
AGTGGAAGAATGATTTCGTTGCTTTTTTTCGTACAATATTTGGCTGTGATTTTTTTCGCTTTTCCTCTCTCTCTATTTTTTTCTTTATAACTTTGTGTCGTGCAAATTATTATTATTTTGTCTTGTTTCGGCTCGTGCAAATTTTTTTCGGTCGGCCCCTGAACGGCTGAAGATATAATACGTATGCATGGATAATCCCTCAGTTTGCCCGTCTTTATAGAGGGTCTCAATGGGGGAGGGTCCTCTGACGGTTGATGGTAAATGAAATGCTATTTGACGGTTGACGGTTAAAACTTAGGCCGTTTTGACGGTTAATGTTAATTGAACGAATTTTGACGGTAAAAAATACACTTTTTTGACGGTTGACTGTAAAATTTTAGGTTGTTTGACGGTTAACGGTTATTATAACCCCATTATGACCCTCTTTATACACAGACGAATTATCGGACGTACTAAGGGGTCGTTCAACATTTTCAAAGTAGTACAAAGGGTACGGAGGGGGAGGGGAGTTAACCCCGAGTAGGAGTTGAAATTTGTTAAAAATGTCGATTTTTCAATACACCACTTTACTAATGCAAATTTTCTCTTGTCCCAGTTCACTGAGTGAGCAAAGTATTAGGATTTTGTTGAGTTAATGAGACAACATGTGGTCGTGCAACATCATTTTGCCCGCTCAGTGAATTGGAAGGAGAGAAAATTTGCATTAGTGTCCAATAGTGAAGTGGTGATCAAATGGTCCCTCCAGGGTGCAAAGTCACTTCCGGTCTGCACTCGCCCGTCATCGACAGGTCGGAATAACGGCTTGCAATTGCATGCGTTTGTTTTTCAAAGGTTTGTTCGATTTTCGTACATTTTCGATCAGTGCTCGAAATGACTCGCGTACGCGTGTAGCTATAGAATTGTAAATACTTCAAACGCTGATTTCATTTTTTTGGCGCGTCCTTCAAACAGAATGTACCTTGGCACTTCATATCCCTTGATTTAGATCCAACCTTTTGCAGTTGTACATAGTCGATGGGTACGTTTTAAAATATCAACATTTTTTCCGTACTAGTACTCTCTGTAATACCTTGAAAATGTTGAAAATGTTGAACGACCCCTTAACGAAATGACCCTTTCTTTGCACCTACCCCACTGTTGTCATGGAGATAAATGACCACCAAAAACCTTCACAAGATCCCTTGAGAAATGATGAGGGGAACTGGATCGGATTCACGTGCGTATCCTGCAATGTAAATGTTGACAATAAGGAACGCCAGGAATATAGAACATCAATACTACAAAGCTAATGGTTGCCATAGTTACCTGCAAGAGTTGACGGGCAGCTGTCAATTAATGTTATTTGTACATTTGCACAATTAGCTCTGAGTAGGCAGAATCTACCCATTAGGCATTGCAGTAACATAGGCAAGCCGTAATGCACCATACACTACAACTAACTTGATTAAAAAACGTAGAGAAAAAAAAATGTCCATGTTCCTGTGTTGGATTACTTCATCTTCAGCTGCCGCTGGTCCCCGAGTGAACGTCTTAACGAGAGTTTAACTGCATAAGCCCAGGGCTTATAACCGTAATGTGACAGTATACACTTACCTACACACATCATACATACGTATATACAATAGTGATTAGAAACACATGTCTATTACACTAATCCGTTGTAGTCATCTTCATAAACAAACGAATAAAACACATTTATCGTATACTTTAAGTTTTGCATAAATTCGATTTGATAAAAAAAAAAATAGCAAAAGTACAGCATACCCTTTTTGACTCGTGAATTATGCGCAAGCGTAATCGACAATTATTGTAAAGATACAAGCATTTACGAATTTGCTCGGCCACGAGTCCTGGTGACGAGCCGCTAGCTCTGGTTTTATGATCCACCAGTTAGCTACCTAAAAATCAAATATGGATGAAAACTCGAAATCACAAATGTTCATTTACTCACCAAGAGCCAGATAACAACTCCCGCTAGGTACGCACTGGTTATGGTGAGCAGTATCACTGGCCAGGCTGAGAAGATGGACTGCTTCATGGCTGTTATTGGCGAGTAATTTTCCATATTGATAACATAAGCCACTCCGGGGGACTCGGCCAACGGTCGATACACATACTCTTTGTCATAGGAATCGCGATCTGTAAGATGGAAAACATTTGAATACCGTATTTTTCCGAATAAACTTTTATGGGGGCGTGTATTCGAGAAGAGGCATTTATTCGGGAGGGGCGTGTATTTCTAAATTCTAAAACCAAGCAAACCAAACAAATCGATTTCTATCCTTACATGCGGTAACATAACATCAGTATATAATGTTTTCTTCTTTGCATACGGTTAAGAGAAATAAGTAATGAAAATCAACTTTGGTTTATTGTCTGTTTGCAATGGGGTGACGTCTACTTAAGAGGGAGAGGGAGGCGTTTTTTTTCTATTTTCAACTAGATGAATGGGGGCGTTTATTCGAGAAGAGGCGTTTATTCGGGAGACGCGTTTATTCGAGAAGAGGCGTTTATTCGGGAGACGCGTTTATTTAAAATTTATATACTTAAGGGGGCGTTAATACACCACTTTACTAATGCAAATTTCCTCTCGTCCCAGTTCCCTGAGGGGGCAAAAGTATGAAGATTATGTTGAATTAATGAGGCAAAATGTGGCCGTGAAACATACTTTTGCCCCCCTCAGTGAACTGGAAAGAGAGAATATTTGCATTAGTAAAGTCGTGTACTCGAGTAGAGGCATTTATTCGAACGGGGGCGTTTATTCGGAAAAATACGGTAATAAAAAAAGCTATCACTCAATAGCCTGCTAAGTCCTGAGTCGCTTTATATTCCGTATATGAAAGTGATGCCACAAAACCAACAGAAATAAACGAGCCTAAAAAACCACTCAAATTCAGATTTAACGGAAGGTCCGAAAGACTGCTTCAATGGATCAGCAAAATAGCATACAAGGACTAATACTGTGGCAACATTATCGTGCTGCATTGGCGACAAAAAATGATCTTCTGACATTCTTTGTCGGGCGTAAGATAACGACGAGAAACCGCTCCCTTTTCAGAACATATTCGAACTCGGTATTTTGAAAAACCACGTCATTTGTATGGAAGTTGCACCGTGTTGAAATTCATAGATCAAATGCTAAAGACCGTAGGCTACTCAAAAGATGTTTGGGTAGAAATGTGTCCCCATCTGTGTGACCTTTGACCTGCGCATGACTAACAACGCCTTACCATTGTATCCATACACCGGGAAGTAGAAGTCGGTAACATTATCGAGATGAAGCTTCAAGTCGTGCTCGTTACTTCGCTGCGCTGTTGCATTTTCTCCGTTGCTTGTGAAGTCGACAAATGATCGTCCGTGAGCCTTGCAGGTTTGACAGCATGTGACCGCCAGGTCCCTGACGATGAACGGGAGAATGCCGCCAGGCTGCTTGGTGTCACTGGAGAGCTTCACGTACGGTTCATATACATACCAGTTACTTGTCAATCGCTTCGCACAGCGACAAGTCTCTAGTAAATGGAATGATGGAAATTAATACGTAAAACCAGTGACGCATTTTGACAGATTTAAAACAACACAATGTGAGGAAGCGCAATTTAGTACAATGCAACGCAAAACAGTACAACACTGGCACAGGCATGGGCACGGGCACAGGCACACACACCGCACACACACATGAACAGGAACAGACGAAGCGCAGCACAACACAGCACAGCACAACACAGAACAGCACAACAAAGCACAGCACAACACCGCACAGCACAGCACAACACAGCACAGCACAGCAAAGCACAGCAAAGCACAGCACAATCCAGCGCAGCACAGCACAGCATAGCACAGTCCAGCACAGCACAGCACAGCACAGCACAGCACAGCACAGCACAGCACAGCACACACAACGCAACGCAACGCAACGGAACGCAACAAAACACAACAACTTTTGGACCTATTATATCCTACCATTTACAGTTCTTGCCAATCAAAAGCCTCACATGAACAATAAAAAGCGAATGAAAGACACTAAACGAAGGTCGATAAGAAAGCAAGGTTTCCTGGGCCGTCGCAATTAACAGCCGTTCTCTCTGCTAATCCTAAAGCCAAACTGAAAATATATAGTAACTAATGTATTTCCATGTATACACTACATATGCAGCGTCACTGTAATGACATAGCTGTTTAAAATTATATACTTTAGAAACAATATAACAATACAAAACGGTTTAAATTTTATTACCGGCATAAATAGAAGCCTTTGGTCCATCACCGGCATTAGTGAACCCAGAAACCTGAATCCGATACACTGTGTAGCTCTCGAGGAAATCAAGAACAATCGCTGTGTTGTTTGGACCGACGATCCTCTCCCTCGCATGACGATTTGTCACTTCCTCGTCCCCCACCCTGACAGGTTGGAACTTAACTCTATAACCGCGCAGTATGCCATGCCACAAGAGCCTGGGGATGTGTCTCCACTGTACGGGCACCGTATAGGGTGTGGTTCTGTTGTTCGCCTTCACGTTGTGCGGGGAGGAGCCTGGAACTAAATTCACAAAGAATACAGTTGCAAACATAAAAACACGAAGTCCACAGTATACCCATTTCAAAGGCCCTTCCGCTCTTGTCACTCGGTTTTTTCCTTTACTTTGACTGTGGAATCTTTTCTACACTGCTAGAGTTCATACTGAGGCCGCATTATATTTTTAAGAAATGTTAATGTCCAAAAATGACAAAAAAAACTGGAAAGAGACAATCGATTAGTGGAACGACAAACGAGCAGAAACAATATAATTTAAGTGCAGCTGAGATCCTGTATGCCTATTTGAATTTAAAAACTATTAATCACTACCTACTAGTAGCAAATGTAGTCGAACCTCTCCGTACGGACACCTCTCTATTACGGACATTTCTCTAGGTCCAGGCAAAATGCTCACTGATTTGCTTAAAAAAAGACCTCTGTAATACGGACACGTCTCTAATACGGACATTTCTATAGGTCCAGGCAAAATGCTCACTCATTTGCTTAAAAAAAGACCTCTGTAATACGGACACCTCTCTAATACGGACACTTTGTTCTGAGCCTTCGGTGTCCGTATTAACGAGGTTCGACTGTACCATATTTTCTCCTTGTTGCTCCTATACAAGACATCATTCATTCGCATAACTTATGCCGCATGTTCTACGCTGATGACTCTCAGCTTTATATTGACTATCATCTCACGGTTCATAACATTTCTGATAAAACCCTAAACCCTTACAACACTTCCGAAGATCTCCGAGCACTTCCGAAGATTTCCTGAATCGTCCCGAAGATTTTCCTATTTTTTCGAAAATTTCCAAATATGTTAAAATATTTTCCCACGATTTCTGAGCGTTTCTGAAAATTTCCGAAGATTGCCGAAGTTTTCGGAAGATTTTCTGAACATTTTCGTGCATTTATGGCTTGGTAAACGGAACATTGCATGGCCTGCTTGGATACGATTTGTATCTTCTCGTGTTGAAAATATCATCAACACTCGAAGATAAAAATCGTATCTCCGCGCAGCCATGTGTTGTTTACCATACAACTGCAGTAATACTCGACTTCCATTTGTACTCTTGTTAGTTTTTCCGCAAAACGTTATTATCGTTATTACGGCCACTTTATTATGGCCCGACTTACAAAAGCTCAGCCATTTTTTTTTATCTGAAAACCCCGTTAATACGACCAGTTTTTACGGCCCGTTGGTAGTCGGACCACTTCATTGGACTACGTCTAAGCTCAATTTGCTTAACAGGGCTCTCGGCCAATTTTAAGGAAGCCATGTGACCGCGTACCTCGTGGGACAATTTCCCTATGGGGCTGGGAGTTGCCCAAACTATGAGGAAAGGGGGAGGAGAGGAGGGGAGGGGGACTTGACAAAGTCAGTTGTTCTTACCATCTTCATTGGTCATGAACGTGTTATTCCAGGAAATTCCTTCCCCTTTCTTTGTGAAGGCCACAATCATGATATCATACACAGCAAACTTGCCCAGTCCATTGAGTTCTATACTGCGTCTGTCCAGTGGCAAGACATTTTCCACTGCAGCGCTTGCTGACCGCGATTTAGTGTACTTTACTTTGTAACCTGTTATTATACCACGCCTGTACATCTCGGGGACTGGGTCCCACTTTATTAGCATTCCAGTGGAGCCGACCGCTGACATTGTTGGATTGGCCGGCGGGCTTGCAGGAACTAAAGTAGAATAAAACTATGGTAAGAATTGCCCATTCCGAGATACGGTCCAATTGCCCTATTTCATTATTACGTCATAGGTTTCTTCAATATAGTAAACAAAAATTAAAGTGATTTACTTTGCTGGTAAAAGTTCAAATCTATCATCTTAATATTATAACTGATTCCTATTATCATATGAACAATGACATGTAGCAACATTCACAGCTTCGTTAGTGTTTGAAGGCCTCTGAACTGGCCTTAAATGTGGTTTGTTTACATTTTGTTTTCCCCCACCTTAATCCCACAATGCAACAGTAACATGGATTTTGAAAGTCCAAAATCAAAGGAGGCTTCACAAATTTCATTCTGAAAATTAAATAAAATGTACAGAAACAAGGGTTTCTCTTTATTAAAGGCAGAAAATTGCAATTTGTGCGTGTTTTTTTAGTTTGTAAAATGTAAACAAACTATGACGTAATAGTGAAGTAGGGTAATTCCCGAGAACTATTGTTCGTATTGGCGTATTCGCCAAATCAAGGCTAGGTGCTTGGGAAGTGGAACGTATCTCGGAAACGGACCATTGTCCCCGATCCCCATGACAAGATGCAATATGCTGGTTCATTCTTGAATAAATGTGCATAAATAAATATTAAGTGCATGTGGCATACAAAAGAGCCTTGCAGTTGATTGACCTTGATTGACAGATGTTGTTCGAGTTTGATTGACTGTAAACACGGATGACTGCTGTACGTCACGTGCTGACTCATTTTCATCCCCAGTCTTACTCACTTCAGAATCACGCAACGAGGAATTTTGAATCAAGCATTACTTTGGCATTACTTGACTTAATATTACAAACATCAACGTCGAGAAAGTTTATTGCATCTGAATGGTCAAAATGAAAATTGTAGAAGCAAGAGAAACACTCTATTTCGCTTCCGCGTTCCTTTCATACTCTGCTCGTGCTAAATAAACTACCGTATTTTCTCTATTTTAGTAGCCCCTCCCTCTATAGCTATTTAGCTCCCTTCTATTAAGCCCCCCATCAAAAAGACCCAAGATTTAGTACGTCCTCTCTCTCTATTAAGCTCCACCCCAACCCCGCAAAAGTCAATTTACTCGAAGTAGGCACAAGTTTTCAGTTGTATCATCATGCCAGTTACGGCCACACTATGTGTGTGAAATAATGTTTACAACAAAGAAATATTGTGTTGAAAATTAAAAAAAACATTCAGTATTATTTTTCATGTATGAATCAATCCACACTTTGAAAAGTTGATAAACCCCCTTCCTCTATTAAGCTCCCTCCTTCTAATAACCCCCCATAAAAGGACCTAAAACTTAGTAAACCTCCAGGGGACTTTTAAGTATTTCCTATATTTAATAGCCCCCTCTCTCTATTAGGCCCCTTTCTAATAAGCCCCCTCCAAAAGACCTAAAATTTAGTAGGCTCCCTCCCTCCATTAAGCTCCCCCTCCCTCCAAGAGTCTATCTATACTCGAAGTATGCAGGCATAAAGAGAAATGATAACACTCGGGAGATAACGGAGATACGACTTTACCATCCTCATCTGTTGACACATTCACGGCTCCACTAGAGACTCCCTCTTTGCTTGTGAAAGCTGAAACACGGACAGTGTACACCGTGAAGGGAAACAATCCCGTCAACTCCACTGCACTTGTGCTGGCATCCACCGTCAGGTTCACGGGCACAGAGGGGTACAGCGGTGAGCTGAGCACCATGTAATACACTCTGTAACCGTTTATTATTCCTGCCACGTCCGCTGACGACATTAGTTCCCAGTTCACCCTGATTGTGGTGGAACTTGAACTGTGTGCTGTCACGTTGGAAGGTGGAACGCGGGGGGCTGGGGCAGAAGAGAAGAGAAGAGTAGCTTTACAAACGAGCGGGCCGGAAGATGTCACCCACGCTTTCTGATTGGTCAATATCATTGATTATATCACAGGATATAGACACTGTACAAACATTGACTTTCCAACAGTAACAATTTTAATAAATCGATAATTACTATCATTGATACTAGTAAGAGGTTTAAGGTCACTCATCATCTATAGTTTCTAAACATAATCATGCCCATGTTACTGGCAGTTTCTTGGGGTGGGGGAGGCGGAAGCACATCACTTCGTTATCCTGGCCTACTTTGAAAGAAAGCAATGTCAGCGGAACCAATGATATGACATTCCTAGAATTTATCTAGTGTTGTTAATATAGGCGGATTTCAGATGATGTCATTGTTTACATTTTGCTTCATTAGCATAAATGCAACTTCAAGGTTCAGACAAACAAAGTCCATAGATCGAAAGAGTATGTAACAGTTAGGAGTCACCGAAAATTTGAGCGCGATATGCTGAATACCTTTTGAGGAATGGGTGTTTAAAATCGTCAAAATTTACAGAGAATGTATGGCCTGGAGTTTTCAGACTCATTCCTGAAAAAGTATTCACTATTTCGCGCCCAAATTTTCGGTAACTACCAACTGTGACATATTCTGTCGACCTGTGGACTTCGTTTGTCTGAAGCTTGAAGTTGGATTTATGCTAATGAAGCAAAATGTAAACAATGACGTCATATGAAACTGATCCTCCCACAGGTGAAGTTTATTTTTGTTTTCTTGGAATTTCAGGTCGTGGCCGGCTTGGAAATCCACCAAGAGTAATATCATAACTAAAATTATTTGTTAGATTAAAGACAAAAGCCAATCTTTGTTATTGATATTGAAGGGCATACAGCAGAACTGTTGCTACATTTTTCTTTCTTATCCAAAAGAAACGAGACATCTGAAGTTGAAACCAGGCCACGGTATAACTCAGTATACTCCAAACCAACAAAAAAGTGAATTTCATAAATAGCAGATTTGCATTGATCAGTCGAAGTTCGTACACAACTGAATCTGTTTTGATTCCAAATTTCTGCAGAACTAGTGTCTACAGATACATTATATAAGCATCGACTAAAACATTACTAGCAAGGAGAGGGTGGATACATACATTTAATTTCTAACTAGGAATAAAGTATCATAAGGCGCTAGCAGTGAAGCAACGAAGCAATAAAGCCGTACAAATACTGAACCATCATAAGACTATAGCTAGAGAAAAACTGGGAAAAATTATACTGATGAATCACCTTCGTCACGTGGGTACACATGAACAGCCTTGCTCCACGGACCATTCCCTTTTATGGTAAATCCACATATCTGCACACCGTATCTCGTACCAGGCTGCAAGCTGGTTATATTTATAGTCAGAACACTTGCATCCCAGATAGTGTTATTCCCGACCAGTTCACCAGTATCGGCAGAGTATGACAAAACCCGGTAACCTAGCAACACGCCGTTAGTATGATCACGTGATATTGGCCGCCATTGGACTGATATGGTTGTGATATTGGTCCCATGCGCTGATACGTCGGACGGAGGTTGATCAGGTGCTAGATAGAGATAACGAAGAACAGTGGAGAAAATGAAATGAACAAGACATGAAAAAGAATGTGGTAGACTACAGTAACAGAAATTGCAAAAAGGCGGTAACAGGCAACCACAACCACAACCATGCAACAACAACAAGATAAGATAGCAATGAGTGAAAAAGAAAATCAAGAATTGAGAATTGAGAAGAGTTAAATGGAATAAAATGTCGCACCAGGAATCTGAAATGCGTAGCATGGTAGAGAATTTGAATGCAACAATACTTACTGTCTTGGTCAGTAGAACAGAGATTTCCATCACTAAAGAGTCCGTTTCCTTTGGACGTGAATGCCGCAATAGTGACGTTATAAACCCAAAACATCTTCAAACCAGTTATGATTAGTGACGTATTTCGGGAAATAACAGTTTGGCTACCACCTCCTTGTACTTCCCGGGCAATTACACGGTAACCCAGAAAGATGCCAAACACGTGGTTAATGGGGATCGGTTGCCAGGTAACGGTGATACTGGTAGAGCTGGTGTTGTGTGTTGTCACATTCTGAGGCGCTTGGTCTGGAACTGAAGGAAATTTTGAGTTAGAAAACTTTAAAATTTGATTCTTATCAAATTAAACTGTGATATTAATGTTATAGAAAACAAAAAAATCCTATGATAATGTATTAATGGTGAGCTTTCGTTTGAGTGGTAACTGATTTTGCCGCTTTATTGAAAAGTTATGACACATTACTCTGATTTGAACACTGGCTTTAGAAAACGTTGGTTAATTCTAAGAATGACCTCCAAATCTCAACAGTCTGTCGTGGTGAGTCCTAGAAGTCGTACTTCTCACATATACCATCTCTACAGGCCATTATATCCAATTGCTGCAGCTATAGTTTGTTTGTTTATATCGTTCGCCATTTTTTCCAGCTTCCAAGCGAGGTGGCATAGATCCCATTCTCTCCCGCGCTGCGCGGCCAAGTTTGATAATGATGTAATCAATATCAAAAGAAACGAACGACATAAACAAAGTATGGCTGCAGCAGCCGGATAAAATGGCTTGTAGAGGAGGTATATGTGGGTAGAATGATTTCCAGGACACGCCACAATGGAGTGTTAACATTTGAAGACCATTCTTGGCATTAACCAACGTTCGAAACAGCCCGTGGTTTGAACGACGCTCTCAGGACTTCAAGGGTGAGCGCATAGGACCGTCAGCAGGCAAAATCAACGAGCTGCGTAGGTAATAATTACTAGGTGGGTCTGGGGGCATGCCCACAGAAAATGTTGAAAACGCAGGTTCTCGTAAATGAGCAAAACGTTAGGTCTTGATGACCTATTTTAAATGACTTTTAAGGATTTAGAGACTGAGAAATTTTACCAGAGGCAATGGCCTGGTCTGGTTCATGGTAGCTACTACAAACATTATCTGACATGACAAGGCTTTGTACTAGAAGTGCCTCAGTAACCAGTCTGCCAACTTCCTCCCATCTCAAGTGAGAAACTCTAGCAGGTTTCGTATACAAAGTGAATCTTTTTCCTATAGAAATTTGGACTTCCTAGTAAGCCTCATTCCTTCAATATATTATACTTATGCAGTTAGATCACAGCTTTCCAATTTTCATTTTTTCTTCAATTTTCCCTTACCAGGTAGGATCTCAGATTTTTAAAGTTTTCGATTTTTTCTTCAATTTTATCCTTAAGATCTAAGAATTATTACATTATAATACTTTATTGTCATCATAAATATTTATATAATACATTAATCCATAACAAAAGTTATAAAATAACGTTAATTTCATATAATGCAACCTTTGTTGTATAATGCGATTGGAGTTTTCTACTTTTTTCACTAAACCCTCCTGATGAAGAGATCCTACGAAAGAATCGTTGTATTTACCATCTTCATCTGTCCAGGCAGTAACAGGCTCGCTCCAGACTCCTCCCTCCACAGTAAACGCACGGACTTGTACACCATAGGCGGTGAATATCTCCAAAGCATTTAACAATAAGTTGTTGGCACTGGGACCACGTGACAGGATATTTGCTGGGGGTCCAGTAGTGTTTGTGGGCAATACTTTCCAATATACAACATTATATCCACGGAGAATGCCGTTTAAATACCGCTGGTTGGAAGATACCTGAGACCACTGTACCAGTAGACTTGTGGAACTTGCATTGTGCACCGATATATTTTGGGGTGGGGCACTGGGTGCTAGAAAGTGTGACAATATATATGTTAAGACTTAAGGGTAAACAGAGTAGAAACCACAATACGGATATTTTCAAACTGCTTCTCTAACATTTTTTAACTTTGTTATTGTCTTGAAAACTTAAAACTTATTTTCATCTTTCTTTTAAAGAAATGGGACGGATTTTACATAAAATTCTTCCTCACAAATAACTGTTTCAGAAAGCAGATTGGTGTTTAGAGTTTTTACAACATTTGCTGCTGGCTTGACTTTGTAAATGGAACGTCCAACAGAAGTACGGTTTATGTATATTTCACTGCAGCTCATAATTATTTGTGACTGGCATTTTGATTGTAGACCAATTTCAAACAATTAGAAGTAAATGCGATGTGAAGCAATTTGACCATTTTGAGTTTTATGGTCGCACGAAATTATTTCCACCTGCGAAGTATCATAGATGTAAAAAGGCCTTTAAAGGGGCATTAACGTGCATTACTTTGCTCTGTGTGTGTGTGTGTCTGTCTATCCGTCTGTTTAGCTGTCTGTCTGTTTGTCTCTTTCTCGGTCTCTGTCTGTCTGTCTGTCTCTCCGGCTCTCAAACTCTGCTAGCAGGATAATTTAAGACCCGCCTTCTGCTGGCCCAAATGTTGCCAGAGTTTCTTCTGATTCTTTACTTACCGCCCTCTAAAGTTGTTGCATACACGATATTACTCAGCTTCCCAATACCATTCATTGTGTACGCTGCAACCCTGAATGAGTACTGGGTGTACCCAGCCAGAGAGTCCACTCGTATACTGGTAGTGTTGGCGTTGGCGGTCATGTTCTGCACCATTCCAGCTCTCTGGGACACGTAGAATATAATATAGCCTTGGAAGAACATGTGGTGCAGGCTGGCCAAGCTCTGGTTGTCCACCCCAAGCGTGAAGAGCACCGAACCGCTGTTGGTCGCGTTGTTAACAACACCCGCGGTGATATTAAACGTGGGAACTATTGTGGGAATTGAGGAACAAATATAAAATATCACAACGTTTTACCTCGTAATTGCTCGATAGTGAGAAATTTATAAACATCTATCGCTATTTAAGCCTGGTTTTCATTTTTCGTAAATCATCGGCGATTACTGCCCATCCACGTTCAGCCCGACCCTCAGCGATCATCGCCGATGCCTTAACGGAGAAATGAAGTAAAAGAAACAGCTTGTTGTTAAGGAGTACCAGATCCCCGTTTTATGCATTAGTACTATATTAAGGGGCTGTAATTTCATGGAAATGGTTTTCGCTGAACAATGAAAGATTGGTAGGTTGATGACGTCATCACGGTCCATATCACTGCGACGTCACAAAAAGATAAAACAAGGCTGAAATTAACTTGCACACGTCACGGATTTTCGTCAATTTGATTCCACAGACGTTTTCATATATATTTGTCAGCAAAACAAGTATGAATCGATATTTTCAAAATCTTTTAACGAGTTAGTAATTATTGAACTATACATGGCTGCCTATGATATTTTCTTGAATGAAACTTATTCCAAGAAAAACGCTTCATACTTTTATTTTCTCCTCGTCTTATTGAACAAAAATGACACTAGTTGCTCTCTCTTAGCCATACTGAATGTGTTTTACGCTTGAAAGCCTGGAACATATGGCAATGATGACGTCACCAACCAGACCAACGTTTTCTCAGTCAAATTTGTTGCATGACAAGTTGATCACGTGAGTGGTAATATGTGCAACAATACATTTTAACTAGCAACTCTACGTTGTTGCGCGACAAGTTGCAGGAAATTATTGCTCGTATTAACGCACCTTAGCGGGGCATTGTTTAAAAACAACATACTATTAAAGGTTTGTATATAAATATATCTGTGTATTAAGGCTAACTAACATTGAATATGCAAACTAGAGATGAAAATATTTTGTACAAGGAAAGAGAACAAATAGTTCTGCAGTGACGTACTCAAAAATCAAATTGGTAATAATTTCTAGAATACTCTGTTTTCAATCCTTAATCTGAGTTATTGTTCTCAATTTCTTTACTTTCACAAACTTTTGTGTAAAGACATGAAGTACGACAAAGCAGCCTTCACCTCTCTAAGGTCATCTTAGAAACAAGAACATACCTCCGTCGAAAGAGACGTTCATAAGCTGAACAGACATGTTTCCAACTGATCCTGATGAGTGTATGGCCTCTTCTAGCACAGACAGCTGTCCATAGTCCGGAGTACTGAAGAGGAAACTTAGCCTGCTAATAACGCTGCCCGGCCTGCAGAATACAACAAAGACACTCTTCAAACACACGTTATTCTCACGTTACTCTCGTTCAGGCCGCAGCCAATAAGAATGTAGGCTCTGGGTGTTATTTCCTCTTAGCACTTCTAGTAGTTCGTATAAGTAGGGAAACATTATTATAGTAATTAATATTGCATTTACACTAACCAAGGTACATTGCCGTCCAAAGTGCAACATATATTATATCAACACTCGAATAAACACACGATGTAATGAACACGTGTCTTCTTAAGATAAAATCCAAATAAAAATTAAAACGCTCTTTGCGACAGTCACAAAGTACAAAATGCTATTGAACCGTACTTTAATCAACTTGATACAAATTACTGAGTACATTAAACTGTAGTTCACTGACCTGAGACTGATGACTTTTACGTCCTTCAGAGTGTTTTGCGTGTGGTTTTTATACAGACTTCTGATCTGATAAAAAATAATTCGGAAACATTCATCTATTGTGAACACTGAAATACTTGTCTACTGCCTATACGTGTAACTGCAGCTACAGGGATACCATAAACTTCCGACAATAAGCCCCCCTGATAATACTCCCCCTCCCTCCAAACAAGCCCAAAAAGTTAAAAAGCAAATGTACTTTGAAAACAAGCCCCCTCCCCGAAAGTAAGCTAACTGGCTTATTTATGTAATAATGTACTTAAAATACAACCATTTCAAGACGAAACATTCCCTCCAATAATAAGCCCCCCCGAAAATAAGCTCCCCTGAAAATAAGCTCCCCTGAAAATAAGCTCCCCTGAAAATAAGCTCCCCCAAAAATAAGCTCCCCCAAACATAAGCTCCCCTGAAAATAAGCTCCCCT
>JAOBYG010569940.1:0-14916 GCA_025403545.1 Epizoanthus stellaris | reverse complement strand
AGGAGGCAAATGCTGATAAAATATTGTTTCTCAATCGTGTCTTGTCTATCCTTAAAGACACGCCACCGCCCCTCGAGGTCAGTGAAGCTGAGAAAACGCTTATCGAATTACAACAGCAACATGACGAGCTAAAAGCAAAACAACAACTCGAGATTGAAGAGGTCACTAAGAAAATTGAAGCCATACAGGGAAAGGGTAGTTTAAATAAGGGAACGGTGATGGAAAGTATTGATAAAAATGATAATTATAATTCGTTTTATGAACAATTGAAGTTGGTATAATAACTTCGGCAGCATTTCACTTCCGTTAGGAACCCCTAGTTATATGTTATATGTAATTTGTTCACAAGAGAGGGAGACAAACAAACAGATAGCCGGAGACAGAGACAGACAGACAGACAGACAAAAGATACAGACAGAGACAGAGGCAGGCAGACAGAGACAGGCAGAGACAGACAAAGGCTTTAGAGAATATCTCGTAGCAAATACAACTTATTTGTCAAACATTTTCGCAACTGTCTTAAAAACAACATGAGTGGCTACAGTTTCAACTTACTTGTTCTAAAAAATAAACACATACTGAAAAATCTGTTCTGCAGTTGTTGATCTGTCGCCGCTTGCAGTTGTTTTTGAACAGTGAATAATATTGTTATTTCCTTACAGTTCCTGGTCAAAAGAGCTGAAGAACTCGTAAACATCATGCTGACTAAACTGACAAAGAAAAGTTTTGAGTTCAACCGTTCCATCTGTCACCAATATGACCACATAGTGAATCATATTACCACGCCCCCAAACACCACTAACGATCTGGTTGAGCTGGAGAAGTACATGGACAATCTGAGGACTGGGCCTCTATTGACTCTCAAGGTAAGAACTTTACCTTAAGATTTTTTGCTTCTTTTACTTTTAGGATATCGATCTTGTGCTATAAGTGGCTAAATATTTAATACTTTCCCTAATAAACGCATATAAATAGTAGTTGTTAAAATAATTTCTTGAAAATACTGGATGTTGAAACATATACATATACAGTAGCTAATTAAAGCTTGTGTCTCATGATATAATGCCGAGACAGCTCGATATCTATTAATTTATAACTGCCGTTCCGGTGTGCTGGTTTCACCGCCTCACGCAAACTCAACCAATCCCAGACGTTCTAATTAACTTAAAGCTCACTGATTGGTCAATATTTTTAGAACATTCCTAAGGCCCCTCTTATAATGAGACACTAGCTTCAACTGACGAAGTGTTTGGGTGTTCACTTGGTTAGAGAGCTGAATACAGTAGCTCTAGTTGCTGTGCTGCACGCTGGTTTTCAGGTAGACATTTTGATTCAGTGGTCATGGATGCAAATTGTGCGACCTACACTCCCTTCTATACTTAACGTATTTTCCCTGTTCGAAGTTTCTAATTTTTCTTAAAGGTACTCCACAAGTTTAACGTTTTAATAAATCTAAGAAGAGGGAAGAAAAACATTCTAAACTCTTTATGTAGGGCATAAAAAACACAACAATGAACTAAAGTTTATAAACAATGTCGTGGTTAGGAAGATGCTATTCTGAACTATTGAAGATTTTCTACTGAACTATGACAATTAGTATTGTACAACTGCACTCAAAATTTTCCTAACTTGCAAGTATTTCCAGAGATTTTCGAAACCCTTCCAAAAGATTTCCCGAAAACGTTCCGAACCTTTTACGAACCTTATGAAGTTTTCCGAACAGTTTTCGAACATTTCCGAAGTTTTTCAGAACAAGTTTTGCACCGAACATTTTTCTAACATTGTTAACCTCAAAACCCTTAAACTAGTTTCCTACAGTGGAAATAACCACTTTAAGAGTCACACATTTTCTAATAAGATATGTACTATAATGTGTACTAGAACTCTTTCAGAACTTGTGATGACCATTGTTCAGCCTCTGTAACTTTGCAGTATGAGGGACTCGTGAAATCTAGAAATTTCAGTTGCAAGAGAAGTAATACCCAGTAGTTGCGATGAGTACGTTTCTATATCATGTTCTAAGTATTCTCTACCAATCCTGCTAGTTTCAGCTGGAAGACGCGGCTGAACTTGTGCTGTTTCTCATGGACCACGCCTCTCTTCCATACGATCACCTCAGAATGAATGAAACCACTTTCAAGTGGCCTGACCGAATTCTTCCCATTGTAGCGATGAGGTAAGTCTTTGGAAGTCTTGTAAAATATCGAGAAAGACACAAGAACGTGTGCTGAGATAGTGAAATGAGTGAACAGAAGTGTTGTCATATTGTTATGCCATGTGTAAAGCTTTTGAAATAACTTTAATTGTAATATAATATTCAAAGGCACTTTGGGGACCTATATAGTAACTAAAAGTTACCAGTTTTCATGTTCCAGCCATTGCGGATCATTCCTGATGCCTTAAGACATATGAAACCGCCAACTTCGCGACTATGGGTGGTCATCGCAAGATTTAAAAAAGTTCCAATGGTTTCCAGTCTCACTGGTGATCATAACAATAGGTAGACAGTTCCCCACTATTTCTGTGATTTTCCATGGACAAACCTTTTGAACCAATCTTCAGGTGGACACATTACTTCATGGCTGTCGAAAAGTTTGCAAAGCATAATTCCCATGAAGTGAAGGAGAACTACGTTTAAAATGTGTTGCTCACTTTGGATCATCAAGGAAGATGATCGCCGACCATCCAGCTGATCTAAGACCGCCAACGGGAAAAAAAATTGCTGATAATCACCGATGAATTACGACAAATGATAGTCGGGCTTTACAATTGCCTTTGTAAGATTACTATTGTTGCATATTTTTGTTTCTGTACCGATAACCTGAAGGCACAAAAGTCAGGTGTCAACATTGTGAAATAAATGCTTTTTTAATTATATGGACAGTAGCATTTTACCAGGAACTTGTAGAATCGACATTCACAGCACTCGCACGAGTAAAGTAATTTGCTATGTAATTTGAAAGGTAGCAGTTACTTAGTGTGCTGCATTTGGCCTCGAGTTGCGAACTTGTTGCAAATATGAAATTGGAAAATACTGTTTAACAAGATTGATAAAGTCACTGCGCAATCTTGAATTTGTCATTGTCTTTGTAAACATATGATAACAATACAAATTGTTGTATAATTGTTGATTTTGTTACCAAATAGATGTGTCCACAAAAATGCCAAGCAAAGAATAGGTTGTATTATTTACAAGTGTTTAGGATTATAACTTTGATGTACATCTATTAGTTGTTTTCGTTTGATGATATTAGAGATGCTGTCTGTTGTTAATAACACTAGTACATATACGAACACTAATGCTAAGCGATTTTGCAGTGAAACCCGCATCTTCCGTGAACACGACACTGCTATGAACAAGTTGTTTAACTGGCAGGCCAGGTTTGAGAAGCAGTTAACTGAGACACTGCAGATCACGAAAGAGTTTCACAGCAAAGACAGACTGTCCGAGTCGATGAGCTACCTCGCTCAACTGGATGAACTGAAAGATAAAGTGCAGGAATTCCTTGAAGAGGTAACGGCAAAGCAATTGAATATGGAATGGATTTGTTTGTTTTCGATCCATCACATTTGGTGACTTTTTAATGTGATATCTGATTTGTTTTTTTTAGTTTTCTTTGCTATTTGAGCTAGCCTGTATCCACTGACAAGACGTTAATAAACGGTAAATGATTATGGCAAAGTCGACAACAATTTACATTTTATATTTTTCTTTTATTGCTGAACAGAGTTTGTGGTAGTTACTTTTATTTTTCCCATACAGTTTGACTGGTTTTTTGACGCAGATGATTTGAGTAAATAGAACAGATTTGAAAGACTCCTTTCGTGGTACAAGTATCAGTTTTTGTTCATGAGCACATGCTTCTCTTTGTACCACGAAGTGGCATCACGTTATGTTATATTATTACTGTCCTTATTGAAGGATGTTCGTCAACCTGTCAGTTTGTTTCGATTGTGCAAAACTCAGTCACACACACGCACGTATACACACGTACTCACACACAAACACAAACACGAGCATGAACACGAACACGAACACGAACACGAACACAGGCACAGACACAAACACACTCAAAGCAAACCGACAAACACACAAATACAAACATAGAAACAAGCATACACACACTACACACACACAGGAAAACACAAATACACAAATACACAACACACTCAGACATACCTGTTTTTGTGCTAAAAGTGAAGCGACAGTTTGTCAGTATGGCATTGTAATAGTATGCTAGGTCATGTGTATTTCCACTGATGGGCGCTCGGTTCAGTATTGCCCAGACGTTCAACCTTTTCATCGCATTGAAGAAAGTATATGCTACACTGTGTGTGTGATTTGTCGTGTTTGCCAAAGACGTATATGAAAGATTACTTTGTCCTCTTTACAGAAAAAGAGAATCAACAAGGAAGAGGACATGCTTGGGTGTGAAGTTCATAGCACATTCCCGCAGATCCAGGATATCATTGACGCCAAGGAGCCATTCGACAAGCTGTGGCGGGCCGTGGTCACATTCCACAGCAAACAGGAGGACTGGTTAACAGGGCCCATACTGCAGCTGAATGCTGAGGAAATTGAAGAGATGGTAACATGTTTGTTTGTTAATTTTATTTTATATTTGTAATAGGATTGGGAGATGGGAGGGTTTAGAGAGAGGGATCAGGTGAAAGCAAGGGCAAGTGTACATTTATTTCATCGCACTTTAGTATCCGTTTGTCCTTCTCTCTTCAACCTTGCTGCTTTTTTTTGTTTTCCTCTCTTCGTACATGATTACTAAGCATTCCGCTTTTTGTCTGTGCAATAACCATTTGATGTAAGGGTACCTGACTTACATTAGCTAATTATAGTTATTTCGGGTACCACATACTCTTTTTTTGTCGTATTTACTATATACGAGTATAAATAAACTGTTGTTGTTGTTAAATGTCAGTGGATAGGCTAACAGAGACGAATAAGCGAGAGGGACTGGAGATGAAACTAAGAGTTAAGGGTGTAACAGTGGTAATGTCTGTTTGTTGAGAATTTGTGACATCTCAATGACGGTTTTGCTTTCGTTTGAATGGCACTGTGGGCACACGTGTTGAGAAGTTATGACATCTCTCTCAGTTTTAGGAGGTACTCTCAGGACTCTCAGTACTCACCAAGAGCTTTCATGATCATTTGAATGATCACACTTTGTGATTTTGCCCATGTGTTGAGACGTTATTATGACGTCTCACTCAGTTTTGAAAGGAACTCTCAGGACTCAAAGGGTTAATAGTACTCATCAAGAGCTTTCATTTGAATGGTAACACTTTGTGTTTTACCCATGTGTTGAGAGGTTATGATGTCTCACTCAGTTTTGAAAGGAACTGTCAGGACTCAAAGGGTTAATAGTACTCATCAAAACGTTTTGTTTGAATGGTCAAACTTTGTGTTTTTTCTTATTTGTTGAGATGCTGTGACGTCCCACTCAGTTTTGGGGCTGAAATGATTGATGCTACTCATCAATTGCTTTCATCCGAATGGTTATAGTTAATATTGTTATCCATTGAGTAACAATTATAATAAATATGACCATTCGAAGCCATGTGTTGGGAAAACACGACATGCAACTCACTTCTAAAATGCGTTTTTTTCATTATAATTACATAGATCTTTATTTCGGAAACCATCAGAAAAAAGTATACAAGATTATACATTAGGTAGAACTTATTTACACATTTGAATTAACATGAAATGATATTATTGCAGTTTCTGATGGTAAGGCAGTCTAAAAAGAGACCACAAGGCTTATAACTTTTAAACTGTTTCACTTTATGACAACAATACGAATAGGAAACAAATGAAGAACGCATAATTTGTTGATTGAGATTACATGTTATTATAAATTGCAAGGAACACAGGAAGATAAAGTATAATTAAATAACATAGGATAAAGAATATCACTATCTGAACGGTTTTGAAAGATTGATTAAATATTTCTTTAGATTAATTTTGAAAGAGTTGAGAGATGGTCTTGTAGATCAGTAGGAAGTGATTTCCAGAATTTTGGGCCTTGGTAAACAATTGTAATTGTTTTGTATTAGTCCTACAGTACTGAGATATATAATCATTTGAATATCTAGTTGAATGTGAGTGCAGTTCAGAATTGTTTCGAAACATAGTTTGGAACGTTTTGAGGACTGAATGGGTTAACTTTGTATATGTGTGTGTCATACAATTTCAGGTTGCAGATCTTTGGAAGACAAGTTACAAGCTGACCAAGGAGTTTGGACATCCAGAGTTTCGTGGGCCATTGAGAATCGCGGCAGGTACAAAAGTCAAACTGGAGAACTTCAGGATCAACATGCCGCTCATCAGCGCTCTGTGTACCCCAGGAATCAAGGACAGACACTGGGAGATGATGGGCATGAAGGTAAGTACCTTCATAATTAAATACAACCTCTGAAAATCAAGACATTGCAAATCTGGTCAGACAAGAAAATGTTTACAATTTACTATGCTTTTCTCGCGTGATAGTCATTCTTTCTATGGTCATTCGTAATGGAAAATATAATATAACATGCTATACTAATATTGAACATGGAAGAGTATGTGTACCGTGTCACTAGCGCAATTTATACTAGAGACGAATTGTCGGTTTGAGATGGATGATTCATCCAGGCAGATAATTCATCTAGAAAGAAATTGGGCATCATAATTGGTTTGTGCTTGCATTGATTCATCCGGTAACGTGATTTTAGATTTAGACGGATAAGAAGACGACTTTGTCAATGTTATGAAATGGAGGAGGATTGGTATCAACATGGCCATCAGTTACAAATGAATCTATTGAGACATAACATAATGATAAGACTGTCTCTCTCTAGTTTAAGCTGGGTCACTCTTCAGTTTGCTCCAAACTACTATGAAACGATAACATCACATGGATATTGAGGTATACAATGCAAACTATATATTTTTACATTTACAGTAACTTGCCATATAGAATCCACAAGAATGAGTTGGATCCATATGCAAAGTATTATTAATCGTATAGCTGATTCATTCCCATATGGAACATCACTTTCTGTATCAAGCTGTTGAACGGGAAAAGAGAAATTCGTCTGTTGCTTAACCCTCCATTCCAAATCTTTCAAGCACATTGGATGCAGTAAAATCGAATGTTAACAGTGTTGACCAAACTTTTGATTGTTTTGGAATGGTAGACGGTAAATGTGTATTCAGATTCATGGATGTCTGTTTCACTTGTGTCGTAGAGTTCATGAGATTCCCCTATTACTAAATGTATGGCAGTTTCGGTTTCTTTTCTAACACTATCTCTTACAGTTGTGATTAAAGTTAGAAGTACCAAGAGGTAGGTTGTTTGCAAACGCCTATTTTCCTTTGCAACAAGAATAAGTCGCCCTTCTTCTCAGTTTGTCTAGCAGGTTATGATTCATTTTCTTGCTGCTTTACTTTACTCGCAGCTCTTTGATCATTCAATAATTTTAATTCATTCTTCAGGACACCATTGGAAGCCAATATATAACAAAGGACAGTTCCTTTATTGTTATGCATACTTTGTTTCTGCACCCATTACCTTTGTTCTTCTCAGTTTGTCTAGCAGGTTATTATTTGTTTTGTACTTTCTGTGTATAGGTTGGTTTTAACATTGCTCCCAAAGCAGACACAGCTCTTCAGGAAATGCTGGCCATGGGCCTAGACAAGTACCTGGATGAACTGATGGAAATAAGTGCCAGAGCGGCTAAAGAATTCTCCCTGGAAAAGGTAACACTTATTCTTTGTATCAACACTTGTACCATTCCATTTGTGTGCAGCAATGAACCGCATTCGAAAATTGTTGCTGACCGGCGTAGGGATTGAAACCGGAGTATGCTTTGGGATTGTGAGGACACCATACAAAGGAATTTTGTAAAGAATTTCAATTACGTAGAGAGTTTTCTTGATGTTTTGTCTCTAAATTCCTAAGACGGCCCCCAGTTTACATTTGGGATGTGGTCGGTGACCATTTTATAGGAGAGGGAGCATACCTAAACCCAAATGGAATCGCATAACAATATTGATGCTACGATACAGGTATTGCTTAATATACCATAGAAAATATATCAATGGCAGTAGTGTTTGCTTGTAGTATAAAATGGTTTGTATGTGTAATCACTAATTAGCTTCGAGTGCAATTTGGAATAAATGAGCACCAATAAAAATATCAGAGAGTAACAGAACTGTACGTTCATCAGACTGAAAGAAGATTCTTGTCCTTGAAATTTGCACGAGTGGTTCCATATTAATGTTCTGTTTATTATCCGGCTGTTATCCTCATAGGCATTGTCCAAGATGCACAGTGAATGGGAAGACATTGAATTCACCTTTGTAGAGTACAGAGACACAGGAGTGAGCATACTGTCAGCAGTTGATGATTTGCAAGTAAGTCGAGTTTCTGCCAGTGTTTTGCGACATTACCTGCAATATTGCATACGCAAATCATCTGACTGGACATTCAGTTGCAATGTTGCATGTGTCAGTAGCATGATATTTTGCACGTTGGTAATTAATGAAGTTATACTGATGCATCGCGCAGTTTGTAAGTTTACTTTAATTATGAGTGAGTGAATAAGTGAGTGAGTGAGGGTGTAAGAGTGATGATGGCTCCTGACAAAGTGAAAACGTAGAAGATGGAATGCCAAATGAAAGCCATCAGGGACAAGGCCAGAGAAAAACGATGTTGCTGTCCATGCTTTACAATGTTATACAAGTTAACAGTAATAACAACGATAATCTGTATTGAATTCCGTAAAATTTGTATTGTTTACGAGATAAATTTTATAACTAAATGTACCCAGGACTAAATTCTTGACATACATGCAGCAGTTTGCCAGTTTACCAGTTAGTTGGATTTATGATTTTTGTAAATGGTATCCTGGTTGAAAATATTGGTAATTCTGTGTTCCGGTGTGACGTCATGTACTAAAACTAAACTATGGTATTGCAAAACTGTATCTTCTACGTTTTTTAGAGTTATGGTAGAAACCTTACTGCAAAAGATTTAGGTCGATACGATGTTTTGATTCCTAGTTTACAATGTTATAGATGCTTAAAAGTGTCACCATAAACTTTATGGTAATTGCTGCATATCCCAGTGGTTATGGAAATAAATACATTTGTGCCAATAGCCCACTTTCGATATAACCTTGAAACAATAAATATCAATACGACGTTCTGTGGAATAAACAATGGAGTTCGTGGTTTACTCCCCAGAGTCTCGTAGTGGTATCTATTATTTCAGGCTTAATTTTTAATATATCGAAAGTGGGCTATTGTAATGCATTTTTTGCTTGAAATCTGTGAAAGTGATTTTTATTGTGATGGTAGCTAAATTAAATAAGCTGTAGTAAAAGTTTTAATTGACAAAAGGCTTTATTGGGTTAGACTTTAGCTGACCCTGCAACCGCCATCTTGGAGAGCTAAAGTTGTCCTCCAATGTGGCCGCCACATACACATTTATATGTTTGCTACTCAGTATCTATGTTTATCTTTAAAAATACAGTCTTGCTTCAAAATTTTACCCAGTTGCGTCTTTTTGCTCTCTCTACAAGCCCATTGGTTATTGGTTATTGAAACTAATTTCTGTAACGTTTGTCAGAACATATAATTTTACCTTCGACGCCATATGATTAGACTTAATTTATTATGCCCCTCAACGCTACTCGTCCTAATGCTGTACACGTTATTGAACTGTGAAACTTTCTATTTATTGCAGCTACAGTCATAATTATTTATTCATGCATTGTATTTTGTAAATCTAATTCTGATTTAAGGTGTTACTGGAGGACCACATAGTGAAATCTCAGACCATGAAGGGCTCGCCATTTATTGGACCATTTGAAACTGAGATTAAGGAATGGGAGGCAAAACTGGTGAGTTATAGAAGGTTTAAACAATTGCGGGACCGACGTTGATTTGTAGGTTAGCAAACGTGACTATGTTAATGTTGTTGATACGTTCAATGTTGATGTGGATGTTGGCGTTGAAATTCATTATTACAAGTAATGTTCATGATTTATATAAGAAACATATTCAGTGTAGAATATTTTATCAAGGAAAAGTGATATTTATCAAAGTTGTCGATAGTACCACATCAACAGTATTAACAACAACATCATTAGTAATTTCAACACCATCATCTGTATGTTTAACATCGACACATTTGCCAACCTCAACACCAACCACAGTATCTATAGCAAAATCATTGTTGTTGGTGTTGAAGTTGGCAAAAGTGTCAATGTTAATGTTGTTGTTACGTTTAATGTTCAAACAGCTGTTGGTGTTGAAATTAGCAGTGGAGTTGTTGCTAATACTGTTGATACGTTACTATCGACGCTATTGTTAATGTTAAGGATGGTTATGTCAATGTTATTGATATATTTAGTACTGGTTCATGATAATGCTGGTGTACATGTTGACGTTGATAAGAATGCCGAATGTTGTGGATGTTGCTAATGTTGGAAATGCTAGTTCATGAATGTAATCTTGGATGAGGCTTTCATGAATACTTTTCGGTGTTGCATTTTTTGTTAAAATTTTGTATTTTATAGAGGAAATGTTTTCCATTACTCATGTGAGTCGAGAGTATTCATGTCAGAAAACAAAGTGAAGAAAGCATTAACAGGATACCACCAAACCAAATTACTTTTGTATCTTATAGATTCTTATGCAAGACATCCTGGACTCCTGGCTAAAGGTAATCAGTGTGGATTTTTTTTAACGACTTTTTTAGTACTTTTAAATGGGCCATTTTATCGCATTTTCAATAAAGATGGCCAGGAATTGCTTTAATTAGGATTTAACATCTTCAAATAGTAAAAGTCATCGCCACAGATGATGAAAGTAAAGAAATTTAGAACAGTAAGTCAAACTAAATAACCCAAACCCCAACATTCCATAATGTTGGAAATTTTGATTTCTCGCCTGGCCGTGGTTGTTCAAGGGTGAATAGCGCTATCCAGTGGGTAAATTGTTATCCAGTGGATAAAATAAGCTAAATAGTTAACACTTAAAAACTGGATAACGATTTATCTGCTGTATAGCACAATCCACTCTTTGAACAACCGGGACCAGGTGTAGTAGAAATGAATATCCATTTTCATCTGTACCATACAGGCCCCGGTTGTTCAAAGAGTAAATAGTGCTATCCAGTGGATAAATCCTTATCCAGCGGATAAGTGCTAACTATTTAGGTTGTTTTATCCACTGCATGGACAAGGATTTATACGCTGGATAGTGCTATCCACCCTTTGAACACCCGGGGCCTGCACTTTAACTCAAGAAATGACGTGTTCTTTTTTGCTTTTATACTATTTTAATCGAATTGCCATGTAAACAGTCTTCCCGGGATGAAAGTTCCATGTAAACACTTTTTAATTTTCCATCCCGGGACGATGGGGCCCAAAACCCAAACAATGAAGTTACAGGTGAGATGATTTTCATTTCGGGCGGGATGAAGTTCGTCTTGGGTGAGATGAGTTTCTTCCCAGGATCCCGGGATGAAACCACTCATGTAAATGAACAGATACTGAGATGAACTCATCCCAGGACGAACGTCATCCCGGGACGAAAACTCTCATGTAAACGAGCCCCAAGAAATAGATATGTTATGTTTTTTTGCCGTGAGGTTAGAGGATTTAAAACGTTATTTGATATTAAAGTTGTTCTGTATAAATTAGTAGATGTAGACTATCGTATAGATTAACCTTGTCAATTGTGTACCAGGTCCAAGCTACCTGGCTGTATCTGGAGCCCATCTTCTCATCAGATGACATTCAAGCACAGATGCCTGAGGAAGGGGAGAAGTTTAGAACTGTTGACAGATACTGGTAAGATTCCTACAGGTCCTATTGGTCCTACAGATAATCTTTACTTATTTACTTAAGCCCTTGGCCCCAGATTGGAGCATGGACCATCGACTAGATCCCGCAATCTGGCTCAATTTCTCGCTACTCTCTCCCAATCTTTCCAGGTCTAGCCCATTTCTTCACGTATTCCTTGGACAGCCCATTTTTCTCTTCCCTTGTGGCTTCCATCTCAAAGATTGTCGTGTGATGTTATTAATTGGCTTCCTGAGTGTGTCGCCAATCCAGGACCACTTCCCTTGGTGTTCAAAGGCCACTGAGTTTCCTTCTGGCTTTTATTCCGCTGCGTCATTCTTCTTTCCATTAAAGAGCCTTCTTCAACCAGGTCTTCTGTATAATTTCTTGTCAATGTTTCTGTAATCCACGTAATCCTGGCCTACCTGACTTTACCAGAGTCCCACAGTGAGGACGTAGGGTTGGATTTTAGGAGGCAGTTGATGTTTACATAAACTGATTTATACGTGATCGTCCAAATTATAGTAAAGGCAGAATAGAAGGACATTGTTACAGTGGATCTGTAAAATACGTAAATCATAGCATTTCACTGTACAACCTTAGATTGTTGTATTTCCTGGGGCAATAAGCAACAAGCCTTTGAACCGAAGAAAGAAAGATAAGTTTGTCTCTCAACGATCATAACTTTCTTTCTGAAAAAACATTGCACGGAAAGGTTTAACTCATAGTTCAATAAATGTTAATAACGTTAATTTAAAAAATGCTGTACAGTTTTGTGCACTAATCAACAAAATTTAAATGATCTGCAGTGTTAAACACCAATATGTTTTGTTTTAGGCGGAAGATAATGATGGAATCTGTCAAGAATCCCAATGCTCTTGTGGTGACAGCTTTGCCACAAATGCTGGAAAAGTTGCAGCTCTCTGAGGTAATTGTATATTGAGAACAGCGAGAACAGACCAGGATATTAATAGCAATAGATGCAGAACTTCATTAAGGTTTAACCTCAACTTGCATGGAAATATCACACGTCACGAATTGTTTCACAATTCCTCAACTGTTACGTGTCGCCAAATCTAAGTTCACTAGGCTTAACTACTTTTCGCATAACTTTAAAATGGTCTTTCCTTAGTCAGGGAAATGCTCTTGATCAGTCGCATTTCAAGAGGTATGATTTCAGAACATTTCAGAACACCCTTCTAGGTGTTCAGGATTTGTAGGAGCAGGCTGAAGTTGGCAACAACACATATTTGACATTTGTTAAAACTCACACACAGTTGCCAGTCATGCTACGGATTTCGCCATCAAAACATTCCATGTAAGACTAGGCAGAGTAAGACTGAGGACAGGTTGTATTTGGCTCTGTTTCTTTCAAACCATTGAAACAAAGAAAGATGCATAGATCGTAGATTATTTGCCAAAACTTTGCTAATTTTAAGTAATAATGCCACAAAATGGACCTGATAATTTTACAGTGATGTTTGAGCCTCCGAAGTGGGACTGTGATTGTAATTAAAGACAAAATACAGAATCAACCAGTTGTTGGTATCAAGGATGATGATGATAATAGTGATAACGATAACGGCAACGACGACGACAACGACAACGATAATGATAACGATAACGATAATGATAATAATAATCAACGTTATAAATAAGTTTAGTTGATTATACAGCCGACTAATTGGGGAGACTGTCTATCTAAAGTAACAATTACAACTTTAAAATATGTAAAAATGGGGAGTTTATATATATTTGATATTTACATCTGAGAATGAAATAGCCCAGGTAAAAGGAAATAAAATAACTTGGAATAAAATATACTAACGTTGTTACTATAAGCGTAGTTTGAGTATAGGGAGCAGTTCTTACAATACACTGACGAATCACAGCTATGTGCAGTTACTGCTTTGCTCACGCCAATGTGTAGTAACTTGTTCATTGATTTCAGAATCTGTTGGAAGACATCCAGAGGGGACTTAACGAATATCTGGAGAAGAAACGTTTGTTCTTCCCAAGGTTGGTACTTTTGTTTCGTCAAATAAAAATAATTATGAGCTTTAGAATGAAACAGATTGATTTTTGAAATCACAGATTAACGTGTACAATTCGACCTTTTATGTTGACTGTATTTTCTTAGCGTAGTTTGTAGTTGTGTATAGGTCGCCTATCTTATTTCAACAAAATTTTATTAGATTCGAACGAAATGATATAAGCTATGAATATTACAACGTGTTTCAATTTAGTGGATACTTTGGGGAAAATTTGGTTGCTATGGTAACAATTTTTGACTTTTTTGCTAATTGTTCCATTGGGTTGCACCTTAGGTGCTGAGAATAATTATAATCTGGAAGTATTAAATGTTGGATTTATAATAGAAATAAATGGTGACTTTTATGCGGGCAGCATTTGTTTGATTTTTTAGTTCAAAGGGCGTGATGGGTCGAACTTGAGCAACTCGTCAGCTGCAACACTGATTAGCAAGTAAAATAGCTTTTTTTCTTTTTTCTTTTTTGTATCAGTTGGTTTAATACTCTTTGAATACTAATTATGCTATAGTCGCCATTTCTCCTTCATTGAGCTGTATTGGAAGTTCGGGGCTTTGAAATTGTATATAAGCCAAAGTGACGTATAATGTGCCGGGTGGCGTGTACTAACTTACTTCGCTTCGGGCTTTTACTTTTGCTGATCGTGTAATGGTGTGACGTCACTTTGGTACTTTAAAAAGCCTATATTAAAAGCCCAGAAAACATCGCTTTATAGGTTCATTAAAGTAACAAAGTGACGTCACATCATTGCACGAGCAGCAATAAAACCCCCACCCCACCCCAGCTTTGCTTCAGGCGCCCAGAAAACATCGCTTTATTGCTTCAGTATTGCCTTTGTTAACAAATTGTGCTTAAGCGGTGAAAATTAAGGTAGATATTCTCCTTGCTTTAATTACGAACATTTTCGGACGGAAAAACTTTCGGACAAAAAAAACGTCCGAAAATTTTTCCGTCCGAACAAAATTGCAGTCCGAATATTTTACCGTCCGAACATTTTTGATTATACATATTTTATAGG
>JAOBYG010568829.1:0-14918 GCA_025403545.1 Epizoanthus stellaris | reverse complement strand
ACCGGAATATTATATTTGTTAGCAGGTAGACGGGCTTATATATGGGGGGGATTATAACCGGGGGGGGGCTTTAATGTGGGATTTTACGGTATGCTGGAAGACTACACAAGGCGGGAAAATAGAGGGTGGAAAGCGAGAGCTTGAGGGTGGTATTGGAGAACGAAACTCTCTACGAATAAGTCACTAATGAGAAAGGAAGTCTTTTGCAAAATGATTAGTAGTTCTATTTTTCAGAACAAATGCTTGATCATATACAATTTGCACGGTGCCTCTGCAAATCCGAGCAATGGAAAGAAGGGAAAGGAGGAATGAGTGCGACCATTTAATATAAGGACGGACTATGTGATACCGTGGGGGGAGGAGGGGGGAGGAAGAATGATCTTGTTGCAATTTTTTCGTGCAATCTTGGGCTGCACTGAAGGCTGCAAGATTTTTTGTCTTTTCGGCTCGTGCAAATTGTTTTTACAAATTCTTCAACACCCCCCTCCCACACACACACACACACAAAATCAAATGGTCACAAGTCCCCTAAATCTATGTACGGCACAGGTACGCTTTGCGGCTAGTTCCGATATCTTTTGGCTTTTTGGGCACTCATTCGCTCTTTTGTACCTGTCTCGAGACTACAAAATATAAACCTTTTTTATACATATCTCTTTATACTTATAGTTTATCCCTTGTTGAACACACTTCCGAAGGCGTGCAAGCTCGTGCACTAGCACTGCAGTCCAAAACTAAGTGCCTCAATAACTTCTATAAAAAGCTTATAAATATAAAATAGTTTCTCCGCTTAAGCCAGCTTCATACATTGTACTAGCGACGTAATCGCAATCGCAAGCGTAAGTGCAAGGACCTTCACACTAGAATGCAAGCGACGCAAGCAATGTGGTACGCATGCGCCGTACATTGCTTGTCTTGCGCTTACGATTACGATTGTGTCGCTTCAATTCACACTAGAAAAGTTTCTGATGCAATCGCAATACAAGCACAAGAAAACGGAATTTTCCTTTTTCTTGCGCTTGCACTTGCGATTGCGTTTCCTCGCTTCAACACTAGATTTTTCTTTTGTTGCGATTGCACTTACGTCGCTAGTGTGAAGCAGGCTTAACTGATAGCAATGGATTTTAGAGGTCAGTATATATTAGTTTGCGGTCACAAAAGCGGCACGAGAGTTGTGTCACGAGATGATCAGTTTCCCGGAAATGTAAGAATTCATTGGAACTGGTGGCTAAAACCCACAGCGAGCAGTTGGAGTGCTGCACTCACACTTGCACCTTGTCTTGTGTCATGGATTGTTCCAACCTCGTTCCCAGGGCTTTTCCCTTGATGATCTGAATCGTCAAAAGGGGAAAGCCCTGGGAACGAGGTTGGGGATTGTTCTTCTTGAAAATGGTTGTATTTACACCAGATTTTATTAAGTGAGTATAAGCCCATGGGCTTAATTTCAAGGGGGGAGGGGAGTGTTCATTTGTACTTTTGCATCTAAAATTTTTGGGGGCTTATTGTTGGGAGGGGGAGAGATTATTAATTATCGGGGGGAGTCTTTATGAATATCAAAAGTTTACATATATTAATATGCTCTAGCGTGGGTGTAGTGTGTGTCTATATTGTAGTTATCTATTTAATGTCACACTGGCCAGAAATTAATTATTATATAACACATTATTATTGCATGGACTTGGCTGACTCCAGTAAGTGTATGATGTAATACCCACAGCTGAGCCATGTTTCTAATCATGTTGACACTTTCGCTCCTGCACTCCTGTGATCAGTAAACAAAGGAGAAGAATCGGCAGAGGAGACTTGACTAACAAATAGCATGAAATTCTCTATGGAGTTTCTTTTTGCAGATTTGAAGATTTTCAGGTTTTAATTTGCAGGGCTGTCAGATTGTATTCCAAGAATTCCAGAATATGAATGGCTTTCCAGGGTTTTCAGGGGCGGATCCAGAAATTTCAGAAAGAGGGAGCCGGAACAGAAAATTTCGGAAAGGGGGAGGGCAGCAAAGGGGTGTCGGGATCCTTCTGCTTCTTTTTTCTTATACAACCTTAATTTGTAAGTATGCTGACAAAAGGGGGGTCATGGCCCCCTCGACCCTTCCCTAAAGCCGTCCCTGGTTTTCCCCAATTGTTTAGTCTGTCCTAGATATAGACCACTTGCAGGCTGGTCCATTCTTTGAGAAATTCTGAGTTGATTTAGATATCACCTTTAGAATTAACTAGGGCACAATTTAAGATTTTTTACTGGCCTGAAAGACCAAACAAATATAAATTTGGAGGTAAGTTATTCTTCGAGTTATGCCCCTTCGAGTTATGCCCCTTCGAGTTAAGCCCCGGGAAACACCCACTTCCAGTATGGCCATGCCCAATTTTGACTTGAAGTGATATAGTTTCTGTTACGACTTCGAGTTATGCCCCTGGGGCTTGACTCGAATCAAACAAGGGCTAGTTCGGTACTTCGAGTCTAGCCCCGGGGCATAACTCAAATCAAACAAGGGTTAGTTCAGTACTTCAAGTCAAGTCCCCGGTGTTGTAACGGTTCTACTTTTTGCTGGCATTAATCCCCTCGCAAACTATCTCATAGACACTCTTTTATTATAAGAACGTTTAATTTTTGGAGTTGAGGCTAGAAATCGTCAGACTTTTGAAATCCCGTTTTATTCCGATTTATTGCAATTGAATCGACTGATATCAAACATGGCAACAACCTCTTTTTTTCTTCGAGTTATGCCCCGGGGGCTTGACGCGAAGTACTGAAGTAACCCTTGTTTGATTCGAGTTATGGCCCGGGGGCTTGACTCGAAGTACTGAACTAACCTTTGTTTGATTCGAGTTATTCCCCGATGCTAGACTCGAGGTACCGAACTAGCCCTTGTTGGATTCGAGTCAAGCCCCAGGGGCATAACTCGCAGTCGTAACAGAAACTATATAACTTCGAGTCAAAATTGGGCGTGGCGATACCGGAAGTGGGCGTTTCCCGGGCTTAACTTGAAGGGGCATGACTCGAAGCGGCTTAACTCGAAGGGGCGTAACTCGAAGAATAATACTTACCTGAATCAAACAACGGTTAGTTCAGTACTTCGTGTTATGTCCCTGGGGCTTGACTCGAATCAAACAAGGGCTAGTTCAGAACTTCGTGTTATGCCCCTGGGGCTTGACTCGGATCAAACAAGGGTTAGTTCAGTTCTTCGAGTCAAGCCCCCGAAGCATATTTCGAATCAAACAAGGGTTAGTTCAGTACTTCGAGTCAAGCTCCCGGGGCATAACTCTCAGAAAAAGAGACGTTGTTGATATGTTTGATATCAGTCGAATAAAACGGAATAAATCGGAATAAATCGGGATTTCGTCTGACGTTCGGTCTCGGCCTAGCCTCAACTCCAAAATTAAACGTTGTTATAATAAAAGAGTGTCTATGAGATAGTTTGCGAGGGGATTAATACCAGCAAAAAGTAGAACCGTTACAACACCGAGAACGTGTTATCATACAAACATAGTTTCATGTTAATATACTGTTTTATTTCATTTATCAAAACTTAAATTTCTTTTAAAAGTGATTCTGTAGTATTTAAAGTGTAATTTACATAATTTAATAAGCGTGGCTCTAACGTTAAAGGGATAAGTGCTCTAAGCATAGATTTTAAAAGGAAATACTTAAATATTCACATCTGTCTATTGTCTATCTGCTTGACTCGAAGTACTGAACTAACCCTTGTTTGATTCGAGTTATGGCCCGGGGGCTTGACTCGAAGTTCCGAACTTGCCCTTGTTTGATTCGAGTCAACCCCCGGCCCCAGGGGCATAACTCGAAGTCGTAACAGAAACTATATCACTTCGAGTCATAATTGGGCGTGGCCATACCGGAAGTGGGCGTTTCCCGGGGCTTAACTCGACGAGCATAACTCGAAGGGGCTTAACTCGAAGGGGCGTAACGCGAAGAATAACTTACCTCCATTTATACGAGTGCTTCGCGCCTTATGTAAGCCGCGTCTTATTTCTCTCGTATAAACGGCCCTAATGTCTATTATCAAATAGCGGGATTTTAGCGACCTAATTGTTGAGTCAAGCTCAATGTTTTGCATCATTCTTCAAACTCTTCAAAAACGTTTATTAAACATCTCCTAAATACAAAGAACGTTGGGCATAACAGGAACAGTAATGATTAATAACAACCAACTACTTAACTCTTTTGAGTTTTAGTGTTTTCTTTTTATCATTACTCTAAAATTATGAAATTATCAGGCAAAACATCTAAAAAATCTCACTAAAATGCTAGCATTATTCTCAATGCTTTCTCAACACTAAAATGCTCAAAGAAATGAGCATTATTGGCAAAAGCCTACGATTAAATGCGATAAAATTAAACCGGTTTGATGGGTTCGCTTTTGATTGTACGTAATGAGTCTTTCATCGCAGGCTCCTGCACATGTACAGCGCAATCAGATACGATTTGCATTGCATGCCACTAAAACCGGCTTCGCACGGTACATTTTGCCTGCGATATCGTATAACTATTTAGGATGCGACATGATATCGTTGGATGTTGTTGTGTGTGAGGGTACCTGCGATACGAGAAGCTAAGATTCCATACGAATTTGTCGTAGTGTATCGTCGTGCTTTGGACATGTTTAAAAATTGCCAATCGTATCTTTATATATCTTGTCGTATCGCAGGAAATCTTGCCGTGTGAAAGTAAATCGCAGACAATCGCAGGTATTCGTAACCTTTGCGAGTGTGCATCTTGTACGACCGCCATTTTCCCGCACCGATTGAAATACAATCTGCACAAATCGTATTATGAAATAGGAGAAAGTCTTAGCGTCGAGGGGATTTCTTCTGCGAATTTGCTCCGATAGGATTTCCTGCGACTGTATACGTTTGTTCCAGAAAATCTTGGCTTGTAGTATCGCAGCAAATCGCAGACAAACTCGTAGCTAAAGCCGGCCGCACACGGCACGTGTTTACCTGCGATATCGTACAACTATTTTGGATACGACACGATATCGTTGGATGTTGTGTGTGAGGATAGCATACGCATTTGTCGTATCGTAGGTAATCTTGTCGTATCGTGGTGCTTTGGACATGTTCAAAAATTTCCAATCGTTTCTTGATATATGTTGTCGTATCGCAGCGATCGTGCCGTCTGAGAGCAAATCGCAGACAATCGCAGGTATTCGCAACCTTTGTGTATCCCCTCCCCTTTGCGCTTGCTACGCAGGCTAGCGCGAGAAGGCTTTTCGTATTGTAAAAAACATTAGTAATGGTAACCGAGCCATAACAAGTCAAAGATATCCGAGATTGTCTTGTCTTGCGGGCTCTTACAGATAAGGACAATATAAAGGAAGTTAAGTTGGACTTTTTTCTAAAGTTAATAAAACAGATCTCGCGAATTCATCAAAATGGCAAGTAATTATGCTCCAAACGGGGCAAACATGGAGTTTAGAATATCACGGACATTATCACTAAATAAACAGTATGCGATCTGCGCACATGACTATACACATCAAAACAATTCAACTTGCGTACCGACCTCCAAACTTGAGCACATTTTCTGGTAAATACGGTCATTTGATATCTCTCTATAGAAAAAGTGTACACTTTCAGTGCTCTACCAGTACACCATTTCCACCTCTAAAGTAGACTGCACAAAAGTTGCAGGGTTTATACAGTTCACTTCTTTTAAAATTTAAGGACTTGATCGAAATCGATCATCGAAAAACTAATCGATAATACCCGCTATTGTCAAGTGTAATCAATCGATTATATCGGTAATCGATAAAAATTGATAATCACAAAAAAATTCCGAAATCGATCAAAATCGATGATCGAAATAAATCGATTTATTGATTACAATCGATTACTAGAGATGCTTTTGATAACGTTTTCAACCGGTCCTGGAACCAGTGCGTGATTCCGGTTTCAACAAGTGTTTCTGTACAATTTATCAATAAACACCTGCACTGCAGGCTAACTATTTAGGTTGTTTTATTCGCTGGATAAGGATTTATCCGCGCTGGATAGCACTATTCACTCTTTGAACAACTGGGGCCTGGCCCCGAAATTTTTAAGCGTCCGAAATTTTTGCAGTACAGTATAAAACTTTATTATATGGTAGGCTGGATTCCTAGGTCTGTAACCAAATCCCTGCGTTCTGATTGGCTGAAACTTAGGTCTGTAACTAACCGTACAGACTTTTCACAAGCTGCAAACGCTACTTGCATATTTCAAAACAGCATACTTGGATCTCAGCGTCAGGAAATCGGAGTTGTAAACAACATTTGGCGTTTTGTAAAATTCGGATTAGGCTTTGCTCAGATGTCGTGCAGTAAAACTATCATTTTCACAGATTTTGCTCCAGTCTAATTCATGTTTTGTAGGCGTATATGTTTAGCAAAGTGTACGAAATTTGTGTCCGAAATTTGTCCGAAATGAGTAAAAAAGTGTCCGAAAACGAAACGTCAGAAATAAACTGACGTCCAAAATGTTTCGCAAGTATTGTAGCCGCGCGCGCCAGGGCGGTGTAACCCCGGTTACGCACTGAATGATTGTGACGTCATGCGTTGCTTGGAAACTGGCGCCATCAAAAGTGAGCGCAACCATCCACTGGATATCACTTTTGTGTGAACTTGATCGAGAACAGAAGCTAGAAGAGCGCCAGAAACGTATTATATTTGTTGAAAGTTACAGCGTTTGAATAGAAACACACTTACAAATACCTCCAGGTCAAGGACAAGTGAAGAGGGGACAAGAAAGGTAAGGAATTTGATATGTTAAGATATTAAAATATCTCTTCTCCTTAGACTTAGTATGTCTAGAGTATGTAAGCCACGTTTTATGGACATTTGAAACCATTTCGCATATTTGAGCCTGAACTGTTCTTATACAACGAAAGAGTTCAATTTAAAATTTCCGATTGTTAAAATTGAACACGAAATAGCTATAGTTGATGCGACTGTGTTTGTCAGTTGAAATATTTTTGCTGAAGTTTGTAATGGCAAAAGTTGTACTTTATAATCGACCGCAACCTATTCTATTGAAAACCTCAATTGGCTGAGACGGAGAAAAGTCTACAAAAACACCTTCTTAAAAGTTAGAAAAGCGGAAATATGAAGCACAAGTGATCGTGAGAAGAAGTGTTAATTGAGAAAAACGGGAAAAGCGATTGAGAACCTATGATATTTTATTGTATATTTGGTTGATTTTTGAGGTGTTCGTGACCTCGAGTTTGTATTACTAGACGCTTGTCAAAAGTATTTAAAACTTCTTTTGAGCCGGCTACTCGTACATTAAAAAATTAGTTTTAAACTCCGTAAATGGAAAATAGTTTATGTTAGGGTGTTACGAGGAAAATTACGGCAGTTCACTCAAGTTTGGAAGGCGTTCCAGTCCGGGTTCTATCAACGAGTCTGTCAAACGACTCCATTTTATCTGTAAGTGTAGTTCATGCCAACGTATTTCAGAGTTCAGCGTAGAGCTAGCTACACAACAGATTTAGCTTTATATTAAAAACTCATTACTATTTCAAATATATTTCGGTAGTGCAAAAAGAAACTTTAGAACATGTTTATACGATATGTTTTTCATGCGATTAGGAGTTTTTCACTATCAACAATATCAATTTTAACTTAGCATGTATGTACAGCGAACAGTCGATAAATTTTCCTAGACTTACCGTTTGAAGTAAAACAAAACTGTCCAAGTAATTGAATTTGAATATTCCACCAGCTTAAATCAATAGAAACCCAGAAGAAACCCAACTGAAATATTTTGAATTGCATTACAAACATCACGTATTTAAATGCACGAGAAAAAAAGTAACTTTGAACGGATGATTAATAACAGTTTTCTGTAACAAAGCATCTGATTTTTTAAACATCACTTAAAGTTAAACCTATATCCGAAAATTAGAGTGTCGTTATTTGCAACGGAGTTACATGCATGATCAGGAATTTGATATTGTGAATTGTTAACTGTTAAAATAGCTACCGTTTAGTATGAAACGCTTGCAGAAGTTTTATTTGGTGGATTTGAAAATGTAGCCATTTGTAGGGGTTTTACGGGATTTATCATTTGCGATTTTCTGCGAGGGATCCCATTCTAGCGAAAATTCTAGAAATATTGAATAGATAACTAAAATATATAAAAAAATGTGTGCTATTTACCAAACAGTGAAAATTTGTGCGAATTGTTTATTTTGTACCAAACAATTTTTTGCTGGGCCTTTTTCGCGAATTCCCAAAAACAACAGGAAAATCGCAAAAATTAAATCCCGCAAAACATTCATGCCATATGGTATGTATCATAATTTATCCAATTTGCTTTGTTCACATGTTTCAGCCAGTAAACAACTAAATAATATGGCGAAGACGTGTACCTACACCACTAATAAGACCTGGTGGGCCCTGCCTGAAATAGTGGCAAATTACACAACCACCAGGTACATCCCTTATAAGCCCAAGGCACAACAAAGCAGAATACCAGTGCCAGTACAAAGTACCAATGTCGTGCCTGTTAAAGGTGGTGCTGCCGTTATCAAAACTTCATGTGGTGTCAAGAGTAAGATAGGAGTGGCTCGACCAAAGCCGCAAAGCCTATTTAGGGCACCAAGCAAGCCCACTAGTAATGTATGTCGTCATACTGGTACTCAGTCACGTGCTGTGACGCAATCACGAACACAATCACAACCCCGTCATGCCATGGCACAGCAGCAGCCATACGGTATAAGTCCCTGTTCTCGGTACCAGATCAACTTGGGTGACCCCACCTATATGGGCTCCAATATAGACGGGGACTTTTGGTACGACAAAGTTGGTGTCTCGTCAATATATGTCGCTCCCAGGGGTACAGCTGGATGGTCAGATCTGTCCGAGCTGAACGTCTTCCCCGACATACCGACGGGGGTGTTTGAGATACGACCTGCAGAGCCAGTAAAACACAACCAAGTATCTTCAGAGCTTTCCTCTGCTGAAGGTACATTATTAATCTATTCTAATACAATTTCAAAATCGCTTTATCTACCGTATGACGAGATATTTTTCAGAATTACATTTTTCCCATTTTTACGAATTTTTTTGGAAATTCGCAAAAATGTTTGCAAAATATTCGCGCAAAACAAAAAAATCGCAAAAACATTTCTCCAACCATTTGAAGAAAGAAATATTTTAGCCCAAATGCTGGGTTTTTTTTGCTTTTTATGCATTTATTCAAAAAAATATTCGAGAACTTTCAGTAAAACACTATTTTCCGTTCTGCGTTTTTCGTTATTTGTAGTAATTGCAAAAATGTATTTCCTCAGGGTAAAACGGATCCTGCCATTGGTATCCTAAATTGAGGCGTGGCCACGCACCTCCTCATTGGAACGTGGTCTGTGATTGGCTATCCCACACCATAACCCTTGTAACTCAATACGCTTTATCAACCAATCACAGCCCACGTTCCAGCTGGGGCAATTGAGCGATACGCTGCAATCAGTTAAGGTTGATACATGAACCAACGTTTGTTGGCCGTAACTTTCATTTCTTTCACCTTGCCTGCATAGGTCAACATAGCAACCGCTTGTTTGTAGAGAGTGGCCTCTCAAACCAACTGCTCAAAACAGATTTTGAAAATCTTAAAAACTGAAGGAGTAAGACTGATTTCTGTATTTTCCTTATATGGCATTTCCAATGATTGACAGCCGCTAATCTCCCTAAATTGTTGTCTTGACTGATCGCAAACTTTTTGTTGGAATCTGGAGGACCAACTGTTTCCATTCCTTTTAGTTTCAAGTTTGTAGCAGTGCCCAGTGTTACAGAAGAAAATGATTGAAAATATATTTTTTGAATATCGCTCCAATATGGTCATGTGAGCTTTATTAACCAATCAGAATGCCTGATATGGCAAAAATGCCAATTTTCAAATCTCCATATCTTTTGAACCATTAGATCTACTGAGCTGAAATTTAGGTTCTTTACGACAAGCTCTTTCACTAACATATTTTTTTGCAGTCACTTAGAGCAACAAACTCTAGCCAGTGCAACTACCTTAACGAAATATATCGTAGAATTATTTCGTATTTTGATTTTATATCCCTATTCAGTAGCACAATCCACGAGTATCAGCCATGTTCTATGTTCTTTGAATGGAGTCCACCAGTTTGCTCATTACATAATATCTTGCATTGTTTAAACTAAAGGAAGCTAAACCAGTTCTAGGTTGGATGTGCAACTCAGGAGAAAAGACATATCGTAAACGCTGACCTGTGTAGTATAACGTTGTGCTTTGTCGCAAACGAACATGTCAACCTCTTTCAAGTTTTGTTTTGTTATGGTTCTGTTAAATATCATTGCAAAATATGGCTATGTAAAATTAAAATCTGTAGTGCCGATTCTGAGACTACCTGAAATTCAGTTCCTTTTAACACGATTTCTCTCAAAATTTCTCAAAAGTCTCGCAAAATTTGCCTCTCTCATTTTCGCGAAATTAAGTTCCCTCTAAAATTTTAATTTTAAAATAACAATAAAGTATTTAGCTCGTTTGCATTTTCCGCGCTCCGCCAACTTGACATTTGGCGTTTTACGATTGCAGTGCAAAGCCCCACTCTCGATCATTATCATTGTAGTTAAAGAGTATGGACAACCTCCTCCCCAGGATCTTCTCGGTATTCAATATGGGGTTCCCTGGGGACGAGGTTGAGAGTATGGCCTGGCACTGCAACCCTAACACGTCACATTTCAAAATGGCGGCGGGCGGGAAATTCAAACCCGCCTGAACGGCCTAATTTATGTTCAATGAACATTTTGGGCGCAACTTGTTGAAACAGCCGAGGATACCTTTAATAGACCATTTTACAGTTCTGTAACTAACTAATTATACTAACTAATTTTACGAGCTCAACGTTAGCCTCGGTTACTTTTCACAGAACTGTAAAATGGTCTATTGTTTACTAATTCTGTTTCTTCACCATTATTTTTACATACAGACCTATCACCTGTCAATGCATGTGCCGAGACCCCAGACGCAACGCGTGTGGTTGTGTCACATCATACCCATCCATCTGCCGTCACGCAACCTACATCTGCCTGTAACTCAGCGACAGTCACGACACATGTAAGCCGTATACCAATTCCTTTGAAACGTGTCAAGACCCAAGTGCTATCGGTCACCGCAGCACGTAAAATTGACAGGTGTGATATGGGCTCTAACGATAGAAATCGCTTTCAATTCTTAACCAGTTCTGTACGAACTGATATTCGAAAGCACGGCGTCAAACGATCAGCGAACTGTTGCGTTCAGCCGTTCCGCAGCAAACGAGCCAGAATTGAACGGCAAAACTGAATACAAATTAGTGGCGAACTTGAGATGCATGAATTATGAAATAATTTGTCTTTGCTGAACAATAATATTATAAATTACCATTTCAAATTTAAAATGAGAATATTATAGTATACCTTAAGGTTACTATTATTAGCGGCTACTAAATTTAGCGATTTTAGCGAGTTCGTAAGAAATCGCTAAATTAAGTATCGCTAAATACAATTTTTTCAAGTCTTTCAAACTTTTCAATACTATTTCTTTGTTAAAATCAAAGAAATCGCTAAATTAAATAGTCGCTACATCTTCCTCAGAAGAAATAAAATAATAGTAACCTTAAGGCATGCGTCAAGTGAAAATGAACCATGAAATAAGCACAAGTGCAAAGACAAGCAGCATAAAGAAATGAAAAACGTTTGATACTTGCGCTTGCATCAGTGCTTAAGCTTGCATCAGCATGTTTTCACAGTAAAATAGGGACTCTTACTTGTGCTTGTGCATGCTCTTATGTTGCTCTTGGAAACCAGACTTAATTGAACCCTTATGGGGGTGCACATGTACTCTACAATATCTGTAGAAAAAGTATACAATGCGCTAACATAACAATAACACAATGGTGATACCATTTTTTTTTAAATGGCAGCAGTCAACTGGGATTTGCAAACTGTAAACTTCACCTTTATTGCCCTTTAGGCTATACCGCTTTGGGAAGAAATGTCAGAAGAACTGCTTTAGTACCTAATACCATCAGTCTGTTTACCTATACTAAATGCATCATAAAGAACTTCAACATCCCACCCAATAATGCCTGTGATTTGTGCATACTGGCATGTTGTAATAAATTAGGGGGGGGGGGGCTTACAAAAGGTAACAGTAGATGGAGGCATATTAGAGGAGCAGGTTTAAAACAGTATTCACAATGATAGTAACCTGCAAACAGAGCTAACTCACAGGATTGCAAAGGTAGCAAAGCCACATAACCACATTTTCCCAATGCCCAAGGATACACTCAGGGTTCTTCCCCTAATCTCAGTATAAATGTTAAGGACTTTTTTGGACTTTTCATGGTATCATTAAGCCATTTTTAAGGGTCCATGGCACCCAATTCCTAAAAAAATATTCCCCCAAAAACTTACATTTATTAAGGAATAAATGCTAGTTTCTTCGACAGACAACAGGAAAATAAATGTAAGGACTTTTCATGAACTTGGGAAGGTTTTTAGACAATTCATGGACTTTTGAGTACCTAATTTTCAGAAATGAAAATTTAAGGACTTTCATGGTTCTTGAGGACCCGTACGAACCCTGTGCACTACAGAAGTGGCCAACATATCAGCAGTAGTCTTGAGACCCCAGTCCCCAAGTATCCCACAGAGGTGTGTAACATGCCCACAAACAGGGGCATTAGAGCATTTGACATTGCTGACAGAACACCCACAGAATCTGTAGGATCATGCTGTCGAAAATTTCAGCAGTATATATAGGAGGATTTCAGGTGATGTCATTGTTTATATTTTTGGCAAACAAAGTCCATATATCGAAAGAGTATGTCACAGTTAGTAGTCACCAAAAATGTTGGCACAAAATGGCGAATACTTTTTCAGAAACGAATCTCTGAAAACTTGCACCATACATTCTCTGTAAATTTTGAAGACTTTAAATGCCAATTCCTCAAAACGTATTCAGCATATCGTGCTCAAATTTTCAGTGACAATTAACTGTAACTGACATACTCTTTCAATCTATTGACTTCATTTGTCTGAAGCTTGAAGTTGCATATATGCTAATGAAGCAAATGTAAACAATGATGTCATCTGAAATCCTCCTGAATAGGAGATTGATCTCATTACCAGGGGGGGACAGGTGCTGTCTGCTACAACTTATTTATACAAGATGTTTGCTGGTGGTTACAATATTGACAACACATTACACAGTTGAGTTCTATAGTTCCTCAAAATTTATTTTTCAGGTGCTTCAATTGATAATACTAAAGATTTTACTAACTGTGGCACCACTATTCCTGGGCGATACAGGTCACCAGGAATGTCGTGACACTTTTTACGTGAGTTCATAATGAAATCAACAAGCTACGCAACATAAAACTGTTGCTTGTGTTATACTAAAGCCATACTGTTATTATTCTGTGAATCACATATCATAGCAACAGGTCTGATGCAGAAGTGACCTTCGTCAAATTTAATAAGTAAAATAGTATTTTTTTAATCTTTGTCTCATTTCCTGATAAATTCGGAATTAGTCTATCTTTTGAGCCAGTTGACAAAACTAGTTACAATACAAATGACAATATGTACAAAATTATGTAATATAATTTATGACTATACATTGTTAGCCTGTGAGAATATTAGACAACTCTAGCAGACTAGTTTTTATAAAAACTAGGTTTTCTATGCCTGCAAGTAGGCCAAATGATGGGATTGATCAACTAAAGTTGATATGTTGTTTTTCGTGAGGGTGAAAGGTTTGAGCTGACGTCTCGAGCACCAGCCCTTCATCCTCTTTTGCTCTGATGAAGGTCTAGCTCAAACCTTTCACCCTCATGGCAAAAAACATAACATATCAACTTTTAGAATATTTGACAGTTTAGTGGACAAAAATATACATATTAATACAGTAGGTAATTAATTATTATGAACAACACCTGCAAAATATTGTAAAAATCTTGCAAGCATTATGCACATCAGTGGCAGAACCTGTGATCAACACTTGTTCTGCAGAAGTTCTAAACACCAAGTAACATCAAACACTTCTACTCTTCAAGAGATGTAAGATGAGTGGTCATGTTATGGGTTTTTGTCAACTACATGTAGTTCAAAAGTTAGGCTTGGTGGGAATTTTCAACTCTTAAAATTTGAGAAACAAGTAATGCCAAACACTTCTACTCTTCAAGAGATGTCCACTGTCAACTGCTTAAGAAATTGAAGAAATTAAGTTAAGAGAGTTTTTGCAAAATTGTCACTAGCTGGACAAGGGATAATGCAGTGAGTAATTGAAGTTAGTATTTTTTTTAAACACTCTGAACAGCAACTTTCTGCAAATCCAACACCATATTGAGAACTAGTTTAAAAAGCTAAAGTATAAAAGATAAATATGAAAATACATGTTACATTAATGAAAAAATAATTTGAAAGTTTTTCCAAAAATTGTAACATTCCACTAAACTAAAATATATGGGCACTATACAACACATATGCAGCAGAATGATGTGATTTTGCCAAGAAACTCCAAATGTCCATCAACAGTTGGAAAAATGTGTCTTGAATTCAATTCCCATTAAATTAGAAATCATTAATAAAATATTTTGCATTAAAAAAGCTGCATCACAAACTGTTCACTAGTGGGTTTGGAGTCACATTAGCTAAACATTATTTAATGTTGTAGAAAGAATGTTCAACAGAATTATCTTAGGGAGCTGTCATTAATTATATCCGGGAGGGGGCCAGAAGGAAAACTGCGGGGCCATGAGACTTTTTGTGGGGATTTTGTGGGGCTATGAAAACTTTTTCAAAAAATATGATGGGCCATGAAACCTTTGTCAGGTTTGTGTGAAAGATAGCCAAGGGCTACATTAAAATTGGTCAGGAACTAATATTACATAAAAATTCCCACCCC
>JAOBYG010567718.1:0-14919 GCA_025403545.1 Epizoanthus stellaris | reverse complement strand
ATAGCGCTATCCAGCGGATAAATCCTTATCCAGCGGATAAGTGTTAACAATTTAGTTTATTTTATCCACTGGATAAGAATTTATCCGCTGGATAGCGCTATTCACTCTTAGAACAACCGGGCCAGAAGTACAACTACACATGCGCATTTGTTTTTCTAGTTCACTAGGGCTTGCAGAATACTAATGTTATCTCAATGTTTTCGTTTTCTCTGTGACTTTCATTTTCTTCGGATTCCAGGTCTGCTCGTGTTTTCAAATTGTTGGTGTTACACATACTGTAGTAATAAAAAATACTCGCTTCTAGTAACTTTTTACCAGCACCCATGAAGTTTCAGGTGAACATTCGGATACAACTATTTTTGATATGTTTTAGAAAAAAACACCTTTACCTCTTGCCGGTGGTCTTGGGCGATGAATACCTGTAAAGACAAAAAAACCCATGAAGTTAAACAAGTACTCTTCATTCGGTGAAGTAACAACGACCACTCTAGGAGTTGTATTGTTAATCGATCTATTACTTACGTAGAATGTCAAAATAAAACAAAAATGTATGGAAACATAGCTGTTCACACTATGAGAAAATGTAACTAAAATTCAACGGCTCTTAATAGCTGAGTTGACTTTTAAAAGTTAAAACACAATTAGCTCTAACTGCTCCCAATTTAGCAATAACCGGTATGTATGTTGCTTATAATAGCTATGTAGTTGATACAGTTTAGCTAGCTATATAGCCTAGCTATATAGCTAGTTATATAGTCTATACAAGTTAGGTAGCTAGATATATGGCCTAGCTATATAATCCAAACAGTTTAGCTAGCTAGCTATATAGCCTAGCTATATAGTCTATACAGCTTAGCTAGCTAGCTATATAGTCTAGCTATATAGTCTATAGAGCTTAGCTAGCTATGTATATACCCTAGCTATATAGCTAGTTAAATAGTCTATAGAATTTAACTAATAAACGCAAATCCTGAAGAAGACGCGGGTCAAAAAGACTGAAAACCATTGTACAGATGCCTTACACATGGAAAAAATATATCGATTTATAATAACATTCGTTCTGAAGCGTTGAAAGTGTTGTATGCAGACCAGGCGTGAATTTGCATATTGTCTGCAGCACGAAAAAGGCTCAAACTCGTGTATTAGAATCACTGTGAGTTCTTTACAGTTACAGAACTGTGTTAGCAAAATATTTGTAACTACTGAAAGTAAAAGTAAAAGCCTAGTGATGTGTATTGGAGTTAGCTATATACCTTCATTTCACGGCTGAGCAACTGTCACGTACCAGAGTTTGAAGATGCAAATAGATGTTCATTGAACTATAACAATAAACCGGGATTGAATAAAACAACAGATTCTTCTTTATTTGACATTTTAATAGAACTAGCTTGAGTTTTCAACCATTTCCTAAGTTGTATACGTAAAGAAAGTTAAGCAAGTATCTTTTCCACATATCAGCATGTAAATAAAGTGTGAAACTCAATTGAATAAAAGATCTCAGAAGTTGAAAAACCGTTGTTGATTTGCATAAATAATAGAATATGCCGCCATTTATTCATGAGAGCGAAGAACAAAAGAGATAATGTAATCCACCGCATCTTATTCATGAGCGTGAAGAACAAAAGAGATAATGTAATCCTCCGAAATATATTCATGAGATAGGATACAATAGAGCTATCTAAAAATAGAAACCATTACGTCATCCCTACGATAATTTATTCCACCCTACTTTAATGAGAATCCATCCTAAAAGGGGTAATTCGGTGCATACCATACTACTAATGGTTTTATTTGTCCAAACTTACTAGTTCTCTGACTGATATATAAAGGCTATTGACCGATCAAAACTATACTTGTTTTGATATTCAATTACCGTACTGTCAAAATTATACTTCGTAGTGTATACTGATCAGCTGCATGTTGCAGGCCGCGACAGACATATATTTGCCCAAGGCTAGTCTCACCGCTCGAAGATTTCGACTACAGTCTATTTGTGAAATATTTTAGAGATATTTAACTGAAACGGCTCTTTTGCGAATCAATTTATCACTTTGCTCGTCAGATAAATTAAGCTTTGAGAAACCGGTGTTTTGGTGTATGTTTTGCTGCCCAACACAACAAACGACGAAGAAATCTAATTTTAGATTTTCCCACCCATTATCACAGGAAATCCAAACAACCCAGATTTTAGGAATCCGGATTTGGATTGTACAATAGGAATGTACCCTTAGTCGACATTCGCACACGATAACGAATACGATTGCACCATTCAGTTCACGCCATCATTTGTTTCTGATCGTCAGTCTGCCCTGTGTCTTATTTACTCAAAAGTCTAAAGAGAGATTGCCGAACTTGGCGTTGACGAGCATTCATTATGACAAGCCCGTGGATTACGAAGCTGTAGATCACCGACAATGGTTTGCTGAACAGCAACGCGGAAAAATGCTGATCGTCGATCTAGTTTTTGAGACGGAAGATTAACAAATATCTTCATCATAAAATTTTATCAAGAACCACAATTATAACTTCAAATTCAGATAAAATATGATTTGCCAAAGAAACTTTGTAAACAGGTTTTTATATAGAGACTAATCACGAATTTTGTCTTGCCTTGTATAATTTTCCAAGCAAATCAGTACATAACTTAGATGTTGTCAAAGCTAATAAAAAATAAAAATGCTTGAAACCGCGTTTCTGAGAGCCTTGATTTTCAACATTTTCCCGGGAAAGCATGCCCCAGGACCCCCTAGACACGGGATCCGCCCCAGTGTACTTCCAAGGGTTCCCAGAATATTGTTGAGACTTACCAACTCCATGGCACCTGAGTAATCTACGACCTACTCGACCTGAAATACAATAATATTCGTCTTAACAAGTGTACTGTATTCGCAAGGCAATTCGCATTTATATTCTAGAGTTTAAATGACTGTATCGAGCCATGGTTAACACTTTCAATACATGTAAGTACATTTTACATGCACTAGCTGATGTATAGTTTAAGAAGGGTAAACTGCAGCTCATTATTAAAATAAAATAGAATAACATAAAGTTGCATTGAACCTTAACACAGGGGCTAACTTCCGAAATAGGTAAATTATCATGATAAAAGCCTAAGGAGAATCCTGGTAAATTTGAAATTGTCTTGTTGTCTTGATTTTTCATGATTTGTTCCTTACCAATCAGGCTACATCTATCTTGGAATAATTGGCCGGGTACGTTGAAACTGAAGTGCGTTCCAAAATTACCAGCACACTGACAACTAGCACAAAGAATTGCAGTGTGGTTCTTACAAGAAAAAACCGTAGCTCATTTATTGCATCAAAAGTTACTTCAATGCAGGGACCACTTGGACAAACAGGAGCAGTTGCCCGATCTTTGTGAAGTTCAGGATCAGCAATAGACCCTGATGAAGGTTCGTTTTGCCGAACCGAAATATTGGGCAAAATAAAAAACACATTTCAAACTGTCTGATCAGCCTTGCATGCAGTTTTGCATCAAAAGCTACATAGACAAGTCACTCGAACAATATCTTTATGCTAAATACTACATTCTTAGCCACCAATTTTATAGCTTCAGGACGCATGTTGGACAAAAAACCTTCTATATCCGTTTCATCAGAGCCATTTATCTTCCACTTTACCCATCTGAGCTTCACAATAAAATAACAATAAAGAAACAATAAATATTCTATATTGAAATATAAAGAGCTATACATACCTCGGTAACGCCATATTTGGTGTCGACTATTGACTCCGTAAACTCCTGTACAGCCTACTGATATGTGGCTTAGGCGGCCCTTAATGTGTTTCCAATATCTGCCAATCGGATTACGACGAGTGACGCCAGTTCGATAATAGATATAATTCGCTTTGTTCACACCCCAGACTGCTCCGTTTGGTCCAGACTCGATTTGCTTCAGTTTGCCACCGATGTGACGCCATCGTGTTCCTACAGAAAACAGTAATTAAAATTAATTTGAAATTCGGTACTTCACTCAGTTTCTCTTCAATTAATGAGATAGCAAAATCGCGGAAATTCTTAGTCAAAATTGTCGCTAAAATGGGGTAATACACGTTTCTATATAGATAATTAACAATATTTAAAATGACAAAAACGACAACATAATTTGTTATTGAAAACGAAGACATAGACATGAGCTTGACATCAATTTTTTCTCAAAAAAACTATATATATATACATAGAATTGCTGTTCAATAATGATTACCTCTTACGGAGAACGCAGCTGGGGATGGTGTCTACCCCCTCCCCAGAAAACAGTCACAGACAGGTCACCTCCCCTCTCTTGCGGTAAGTACTTGCCAAGAACATATTATCAGTTTGTTCTGTTATATATTTAGTGTCTCACCTTGAGGCCTGCTTGAAGTGACTCCATATCGGAAGTATATGTTGTTGTATCTGTTCACGCCCCAGACTCCGAACTGGCCACAGGATACGTACTTCAGTTTTCCACCAACATGACGCCAGCCACGACCCTTGGGGTTCCTCCACGTGATGCCAGTACGGCAGTAGATGTTGTGATGTTTGTTGATTCCCCACACGATACCGAATGGACCAGAGTCGATCTGCATAAGTCCACCACCAACGCGATGCCATCTGCTGCCAGCTCTGTTACGCATGGAACCTAACAGTAGTGAGAATGACATAGCCTGGTTACCATGAACATCTACAATGGTATATTCCATAAACAGATTATCACGTGATAAAAATAGTGCAAGCTAATTGGTCGACTCGTAAGGACTAATCATACCATTACACAATTAAATCCTCGCAAAATATCATTATTAGATTTGTAACTTTGCAACTTCTTTTTTGATATTGAAAAGAAAAGGCTGGTTTTAATAGTTTTTCCTTTGCTCTTCTTTAGTGGAAAGAAACAATTATATAAGTATGTGTTTCTATCTAAAAAAAACATTACATGCATCGTTCGGATCCGTTAAATTAAGGATGTCTTGCCATTCTTGTTGAGTAATTAAGGTTTTAAATCGCGACTATATATCTTGTTGTTTGAGATACAGTAGGTGGCATCTCCTAATAGGCCCTACGGTTTCACGAGTCCATCCTGCCACTGTAAATCAAATAGAGCCCTTATATGTACATAACAATAACAATAACAATAAAAAATTTCTATAGCGCCTTTCGCAGGCTTCTAAGGCGCTGCTACAATAAGACTAAGACTTATGAACTAAAACGATTGCTTAAAAAGAAAGGTTTTCAACTGTTTCTTAAAAATGTTTACGTTCCAACTGTTCTTGATGAACAGTGGAAGACGATTCCACAAATCTGGTGCAGCTACTTCAAATGCACGTGCACCAAAGTAGGATGGTATCTCCTAATAAGCCCTATGGTTTCACGAGTCAATCCTGCCACTGGAAATCAAATAGAGCCCTTATATGTACATCATTTGTAAATATTTATGTGGTAAATAAACATTAAAATATTAAAATACTATCATTATTATAATAACCCTCAACACTAACATAACAACCCATAAAAACTGTAAGAAAAAATCTAACCCGCTACACTTTAATAAAGATTAAATATTGAAATATAGGTTCAAAAAACGATGGACGCTACTGGATGTACTTGCAATGGTAGTAAGCACTTGCAGACTTTGCTACTAACAACCTCGAGAAAATTGCGAATTAGTTTCTATTTACAACATTTGACAAAATCTTAAATATTCAGGATCATCTGTGTGCATATGCAGAGAGTCAATGACAGGAAAAACAACATGTAATTTCCACCTTACCCCATCGGTACCAGATCTGGTGATGTCTGTTTACTCCCCATGTTCCGCCTTCTCCTGAAGTTACATGCATTAAACCACCACCGATTCGTCTCCAGCTTCTCCTGTTACGTGTCAGTTTCCAGATCTGATAATGACGGTTAGTTCCCCATACGGCACGAGAATATCCAGTGTCGATCTGTCGTAAGCCTCCAGGAATGCGTGACCAAGTTCCTAAAGACAAAATGTAAACCGAAGCTTGAACAAATACGACAACCTATATACAGAGTTTTACCTCGCCTTGCGAAGTCGTCACCTTGTTTATCCCTTGTTCTTCTTTGGCAATTCCCAACTGTTTTGTTCAGCGCCATATCCGTTGTTTTATTTTCGATAAATCTCAACAAAATATTTAAATTAATTTGTTCGCTAAATACAAAAAATGCATAATCACTAAGTTTTAGAATCGCTAAAATTAGTATTTTTTCTTAGTGCATCGCGCAGTACCAAATTTACCTCGTGGTTTTCCTGGTCTTGGGCGATGTATACCTGCCAAGAAATGTGAAATCATTTTAGGAAGTACATACAGAAGCCAGTAAGCTATATATTTGATTATCGTATTTTTCCGAATAAACGCCTCTCCCGAATAATAGTCTCTACTCGAATACACGCCTCCCTTCATCTAGTTGAAAATAGGAAAAAGAAACGCCTCCCTTTCCCTCTGAAGGAGACGACATCCTATTGCAAACAGACAATAAACCAAATTTGATCTTCATTGTTTATTTCTCTTAATCGTATGTAAAGAAGATGATACCCCTGTTATGTTACCGCATGCAAGGATAGAAATCGATTTGTTTCGCTTGCTTGTTTTCATAATTTAGAATAAATGCCTCTTCTCCTCAAATAAACACCACCACCCCCCCCCCCCTGAAAGTGCGGAAATTTAATAAACGCCCAGGGCGTTCATTTGGAAAAATACGGTATGCATTTTGCAAACGTAATTATTTCAACAACTAACGGTATTCGTTCAAATAACGGGATTAATAGATACTTCTTCATTTCTTTGATTATAAATTTATGATATGAACTAAATGATCTGGTTGTAGCGGGTGGAATAGCAGCGATAACAATCCCAACGATTTTTAACATTAAACTTAGGAAAAGTTGATAGCATTAATCTATCCGAAGATATCAACTCAATGCTGTATCTGTTTTGGAGCTGATGCTGATTATTCTTCCGCAATTGTTTTCTTCCAAGCTTTTGTCCTAAGAAAACTTACCAACTCCATGGCATCTCAGCAATCTGCGACCTTGTGCTCCTGAAATGCAATTCAATCACTTTTAGGACGTCGCTTTTACAACTCTTATATAAACCAAGCCAAGAAGGAATTTATTTGCAAGCTTCGAATCCAAATAGACTATAGTTTACACTTGTGAAACAAGCACAAGCACTCGCATCAGACAAACAAATAGGCAATTAAATAGCGAGTGTGAGACACACATGGTCCTCCTTTATCTTTCTTGAGTTTCTGCGTGTTCACAAGTGCCAACAAGGCTTATACCATACAATGCCGGTTATAAGCCCACCAGTCTGGTAAAGTTCGGAGATGCTATGCCCTCCCCCAAGCACTTTACGCTTGTTTCTCTTGCTTTGGGGATGGTTCCCCAGCATTTCGCAATCGGTAAGTTTCTTAATTGACTATTCTCTGTGAATTAGACTTGTGGTAATTCTACAAAACCCCTTATGAACTACTATAAGCCCAGGGCTTATAACCGGCATTTTACGGTATCTCCATAAAGTCTTGGAGTGTTTGTGGACTGGATTGTGTGTTTTATCCCATGACGATTAAGCTAATAACTATATTCCACTAAAAAATCAGTGAATTGAGTGCCGGACTATCTAAAAAACAATACATAGGATTTTGAAGAAGAACGGACCTATCTTTTATCGAACTGACTGCTTTCAATAATTAAACTCAAAGTTTTCATGCGAGGTGGGGTATATATCAATCGACTACCAAGTGAATTACGAGGAAACAAAACAGATGCTATTTTTAGCAATGGAGCTGGTCCCAGCGTTCAGCTTGCGGTAACTGTGATTTTATTCAAGTGTGTTTATGAAAAGAGGATGAGATTACATTGGACATTGCAATGCTAAACATTACTACCCAGTATTCACTTTTACGTATTAATGAGTACCACTTCAGTTGAAAGTATAACAACGTACCTCGGAAACGCCAAATTTGCTTGCGACTATTGACTCCATAGACACCTGTACATCCCACTGACACGTGACTTAGGCGACCCTTAATGTGTTTCCAGTATCTGCCAACTGGGTTACGGCGAGTGACCCCAGCTCGGTAATAGATATAATTTGCCCTGTTCACACCCCAGACTGCTCCGTTTGGTCCAGCCTCAATTTGTTTCAGTTTACCACCGATGTGACGCCAGCGAGTTCCTAAAACAAGGTTAAACATTTCATTATTGAACAATTATATGGACAACTATATTTGGGTACTTCAGCGGAGACCCTGGGTAGTTTGAAAGTAGCTACACGAAATTTATAAAACCCAAGTTATACGTAAATAATTTAGATTTAGTCAAATGCTATATAATAATATAAAACTATCAAAATTATAATAAAAGTTCAATGGAGCTGATCCCAGCGTTGTCAAAATCATCAAAACTATTGTCAAAAGCAATGGTAATGCTCGGTCAGATTCTATCTCGTTATTGCAGCAAGATGTTCAACCTTTTTTGTCCTTCAGCATACTGGAATGAGAATAAACTTGCATTGATAAACTGACATATTAAATTTAAATAATAGAAGTTACACTTCAGTAGTATTGGGGAAACATTGCGGATTTCCAGATAGATTGATGTCTCACCTTGAGGTCTGCCTCGAGTAACTCCGTATCGGAAGTATATGTTATTGTATTTGTTAACACCCCAGACGCCGAACTCGCCGCAGGAAGCGTACTTCAGTTTTCCACCGACGTGACGCCAGCCAGTTCCCTTCGGGTTCTTCCAGCTGATGCCCGTACGGCAGTAGATGTTGTGATGTTTGTTGATTCCCCACACGATACCGAATGGACCAGAGTCGATCTGCTTAAGTCTGCCACCAACGTGATGCCATCTGCTGCCAACTCTGTTACGCATGGAACCTACAGATGAAATTATTTAAAGTGAAAATTAGCATGCCCCTGGATAATCATCGATACGATAACAATTCGGAATTTTGCGCATGAAAAGTAGTAGTCCCTCAATGATAAACCCATAATAACAGAAAAATTAACACACATCCAGTATCTTATCAGTAATCGCGTATGAGTAACCGACTATATTTATATTACCTTCTTTCTTAGCCTACACTTATTTGAACCAGACATTGTATAGATTAATGTCTCCACTTCACCAATAAGATTTCAGAATATGTTTCTGCATAAAAAACACTACCGCCTATATTAGTTAACGCTATTTGCGGGTAAGTGTAAGAAATGTAAATTTAAAATTGAAGAATAACAAAATTGTTGTTGTTGTTTTTGTTGTTGTTATTGTTGTTGTTGTTGTTGTTGTTGTTAATCCTTGAATTTTTTTAATGTAACTAATATATAACAAACAGCCATTTCATTGAAAGAGGTATTGATCCTGCTGAAGACTGGCCAAACTATCCAAAGGAAGCATCCTTCATTAACTCAATTCAATTGTCTTTCTAAGACCTTGTTTCATTATGTAACATAAATGAATGAAATTCACTGACTTACACAAGTCCAACGTTAAGCCAATTTTAAGGAAGCTTAGCTGTACGTAGTATTGCATTCACTTTAGAAACAACATACCATATCAATTTTATTTACTTGATCAACTTGAACATCAGTTCTAACGATGTTTACGTAACTGAGGTCCATACTATTATAAAAATACAAGTCCATCCTAGAAGTCAGCGTTGTTTGCGGTCGGATTGACTTGATAAAAAGCGAACCTTCACTATGTAAACAGGAACCTGTAACTGTCTTGGTCGCGTATTTTGACTTTTCTTCTATTATCTTCAGCCATATAAAGAAAGTAATTGTAAATAAAATACGATTTACAGGACATACGTATTATCTATACCTACCTTACAAAATTGTCTACACTGTCGACAGTCAATGTACAAATCTAAATTTGAGGTGATTACGAAAGGCAATACAAAGATATGCTAAACTGCATGTCGTGAAATGAAAAAATACCTATGGCCAGAAGAATGTTAAGCCTAACATAAACAGTGTACGTTGCAAAGTGGAAGAGATGCAGGTTATATCAGTAGTAACATCCTTACCCCATCGGTAGAAAATCTGGTGATGGCGGTTCACTCCCCAAACTCCACCTTCTCCAGCTGTAATGTGTATTAGCCGACCGCTGATGTACCTCCAGCTTCTTCTGTTCCGTTTCAGTTTCCAGATCTTTCCAGCACCGTTAACTCCCCAAATAGCACGCGAATATCCAGTGTCAATTTGTCTCAAGCCTCCAGGAATACGTGACCAGAGCCCTGAGAAAATGATGAAAATATGATGATTGTGCATGAACAATCTGACACAAACCGATGACTAAGCTTAAAGAGCAAGTCCCACCTAAAAACACAAACTTATTTTCTTTTGTTATTTGATTCTATTTGTTAAACTGATTATTGGGATATAAATATTATCGTTGTACGATGAGTCGTTCTCAAGATATTGAACTTTAAAGTTTGACCTAATGACGTCACAAGTGCGAGTCACTATCACAAACAAACAGAGCAACATTATGATTTTCTAATATTTTGGCTGCCTGTAATATAGAAATGTAAGAAAAGTTATTGGATGATCGGAAACTACATATCAGAAAACATTTTCACTCCCTGGAGAACGAAAGTATACGTAAATGACACAATGTTAAATATTTAAGAAAAACTCAATTCTTCTGTGTTTGTTCCTTACAGTGACTCGCATTTGTGTCGTCATCAGGTCCAAACATTTAAAGCTTAATATCTCGAGAACTGGTCGTCGTAGAATGATAATATTTATATGACAATAATCAGGTCGACGTTTTGAATCAGATAAAGCAATAAAATCAACATGTCTTATTGGGTTGGACCTGCCCTTTAAGAATGGTATCATTCTCTACTTTATTGATCATTGTCTTTTCCAGAACTCTTTCATTGTTCAAACTCTCAGAGGTCTTTGGAATGGAAAAGGCTTATCAGTTGAAAACATTACTTCAGCTAAAATCTGCCTTACAGATAAATATCTTCTGAACTATTTTCGTTACTCAAGACAACGCCTTGTTTCCAAACTCAAATGATGAAGTCATGCGTAACCACGTTCGAACTTCGAAATCAGAAAACTAATTTAACTTAGTTAGCATAGAAGTGCCTCTAAATAGCCAACATGATTACTTACCGCTTGGCGGGGGTCTATGAACACCTATAATATTGATAAGATAACTGTTAGTGTTTTTCTGATTGGCAAAATGGAGTATTTCCAATTTATTATGCTATACTGTTCCCAGGTCTGGCAGTATCCGCAATGATTAAAGATGAAAAATCAAATGTTTCAGAGATTAAACCAACGCACAACGTATGACACACTTTTATATAACTCGGTAGCTTTGAGATAAAAGCAACACCTGAGCAACATTTGCAGTCGTGCCACCCAAATACACCAAGTCACTAATGGGTGTAGTTAGTTAAATACAAGATATCTTTGTATATGTACTGCTTCTCATATTATGATTAATAAGTAGGAATAGTTTTTAACTCGTCGATTACATTTTTCAAAATACGTAAAATAAATACAACTTTCTTTGAAATCCTCTACTATCTTTCCCTGGGCCCGGTTCCTCAAAATCCGATTAGCGCTAATCTAGAATTAAAATTTAACTCACCATTTGATTATGTTTCTCAAAGACTGACTTAGACAGCAATTCATGAATTAATCAATTGGGTGAGTGATTTGACTTATAAATCAGAGGTTCAGAAATCTAATAAAAAATTAGGCCTAATCCTGGGTTGGTGTTAATCGGCTTTTGAGGAACCGGGACCTATTCTTTACTTCTTAATCCGCAAGTTAGCCGTAGGCTGCCTATGGTTCTAGATTATATTGCTATTGTACTTTCACATTGTAATGATTTGAGGCAGACCATACAATAGTATACAGTGTCTTAACTATATTAGTACTAGGCTAGCAGTCCAAAATGTTAGCTTCATTACATAAATTCATTCATGTACATAAACAACTATAGACATTATGGTGTAAACCAGCCAATTAACTTTATAGTGAAAGCTGGGTGAGTAATGAGCAATTGTTTGCAAAATTCCGTTGTTTTTATTATTGTATGTTTTATCATATTGTACTCTTCCTTTTAACCTTTTTTAGCACAAGGGGGTGGATGTCAAGTGGGACGCGAGTCCTGTTTCTTCTGCCTGCCACGATATATTTGTTATCTTCATATTATCCTTCGTTTTTGGCCTCTGTATTGTATGTATTTATTATGTAATATTAGAATATGTGGCGAAACCATTAAAATAGAATAAAATATAGAGACAACGAGAATCAAAGGTTTCATCTTACCAACTCCATGGCAAGTCAAATATCTGCGACCTCTCCTTCCTAGAAAATGAATAAGACCTTTAGCACAGCTAAGACTAGTGACCAGTTGACAATGTATGACACATTCAAAATTCTACATGCTTGAGCTCTGCATAGCGGGATGTCAATATGTAAATAATTCTCGAAATAGCGAACATAGGATATAGGAAGAGATTAGTCTATTGAAACTGCTACAGTCCTTTTATATATAAAATCACTTTTCTATAAGAACGTTGAGGTTGATAAAGGCCAAATTGTAACACTGTAACCTTCATTTTCAAACTTGGCACCCTAGCATCTAATGGGATCAACGAACGCTTCTCATTTACGTGATTCTAACAGACTTTTCTTACCCAATCACGTTTCGGTAATTTTAACCAATGGCGTAACTTCGATTTCGATACGCATACATTTTCCGAACACAATATAAATCCCAACTTCACCCACAACACCTCTCTTGCTCTGACGAACGGCTGGCGCTCGAAACGTCAGCTCAAATCTTCCACCTTCACGGCCAAAAACATAACACATCAACTTTTAGTTTATAAATCCCATCATTTGGCTTACTCGCTGACGTAGAAAACCTAGTTTTATAGAAACTAGTCTATCAAATTTTAAAAACGTGTTCGGAAGGTATCCAAGGCTGAAATTTAGTTAAGAACTTATTTTTCCCATCCTTTAATTTTTGTCGCATGTGGTACACTTGATTTCTTTCTGGGTGCTCGTCAGAAAATCAGGTAATTTTACTTTTCTTAAGGCACCTCTGTGCCCAACGCTTTTCTTTACAAAGTCAAAAAGCAAAATGGCCAGGGGTTGTCTGGCGCGACATCTTGAATCAACCTTTGTTCAAATCCAACTTGGAACTAACACTGTCATCACTTCACAGTGACGTGGACGTAATTTGATATCGGTAACAAAGCTGTTTTATGGGTTTTGGGGGATTTACTGTAGTACACCTTGCTTTTAAAATTGAAAAGGATATAACGTATTAAGAACAAATTGCGGCTCAAATCATCAAAAACTAAAATAGACGTTCGTAAAGAAAAGAGTGTAAAGGCAATAAGATTATCCCAGTGAATATAACCGTTTAAAGTCAATTACTTTTAACTCGTTAAAATCCTTCTGAATACTTAGCACACTTTACATATTGAAGTGACGAATTTGATTAGTTCCCCTAGGGTTGGATATTCTCCGGAAGTCAAGATCACAGGTAAACATGCAATCAAAATCCTTGTGCTATTTGAAGTTCACCAATCACAATCTTTGTTCTTAATTAGAACATCATCGCAAAACCTCTGACAGCTTTATTGGAGTTGTCGTGCTTCTTGATTATCCAAAGCTACTGCATCAAGAACCAAAACGAACAATGAGAACCACGCTACTAGCATTAAATTAGTCACAAATTTGAAATAGGAAGAAAATGAAAGAAATACTTTTTATGCGCGTGCACGAGATTTTTTGTACAAGAGTTGTCGGCGCTATGCCATCACCGTGTTTGCATAACGATTTGTAGGGTTCTCATTTTAGTTTATTCATTCGTTCGTTCGTTCGTCCATTCATTCACTCATTTTTGTTTCATAGAAAGAAGTATTAGACAACAATTATCAGATAAAAACGTCTAAAGACAAGCAATAATTCTTGAAGAAATTTACCCCTATGAACGGTCAACATAACACAACATTTAACCCTATCTTACCCGGGCTTTTTTTGGTTTTTCACAGCCAGGGGGAGGGGGACATTGTGCCCCCCATAATAAATCATTTATTATTAAGTCCAGGGTAATGAAACTTGGCACAAATGTTAACTGTCATAAGATCTACTAAATTGTAGTATTAGGTTCCACTAATTGGTCACATATTGATTTTTGCTTCAAAACTCTTGAATCCCCTAAAATGCTACAAAACAGATCCTAACCTTTGTAAACAAGCGTATAATAACAACTTTTACGGTTTCTTGACAGAAAACTTAGTCAGTGGTGACGATCAGAGGAGTTAAATTAAGGAGTAAAGCCGTTACCACGACAACAGTCTCAAACTTAATATTTCCTTCATTCTCCATCCAGAATCTCAGATAATGTACAGAAATTGTTAAGATGAAGACGAAACAAGAAATAAAATCAAAATCCTTTCATACGAAATCCTCCAAAACTGTGTATTTTACCAAAATAAGTTTATGGTTGCCATAGCAACAACAAAAATCGCCATAACTCCTTCATTTCTCAATCGATAGGTTGGAAATGCGAAGTATGACTAATATCATCATTTAAGACCAAACTGTGCATTTTGCTAGAAATTCAAAATTTCATTAATTTATCCAGAATGCAATGTGTTTTCGAAAGCGTCAAAAATGTTTGTCAATAATTATAAAAGGGATCGGTACCGTCTATCTGAGCAGTTTAACATAATAAAGTTTGTTTGTATTGCCTTCAAATTACAAAATATAAGAATGACTAAAATCTAAAAAGTCTACTTTACAAAAGCGATTACCATGGCAACATATTAGACTGTACAGCACAAAATATTGCAGTATCAGATTCCCCATGTCGCAAAGTTATGCTAAAAACCCAATTGG
>JAOBYG010566607.1:0-14925 GCA_025403545.1 Epizoanthus stellaris | reverse complement strand
TAATGGGGGTCAAAATACAACCCCCCCCCCCCCCTACACACACACACACACACACTCACCCACCCTACATTACGCATTCTGAGGTTAAAAGTCTACTATTTAGATTATCATAGTTGCAAGGAAGGAACAACATTTTTATTGCTAATAATTCAAGCTGACTTACGCTTGTTGTGCGCTTGCGTTTGACCTGTCCTGGCACTGGAACCTTGTTTTCGGGTCTGGGAAGCCTGACTGGTTTGACCAGTCTCACAGGTTTGGTAACTTTTCCTACAAGGCTTTGCGTATCTTCTTTCTCCTTTGGTTTCCTCACAATGGGGACAACAGCCCGTTCTTCTGATGGGAAGGAAACAAAGACTTTGTTGCCCAACTTTCAATCACCAAAGTTTTCAAACTTAGTGAAGCCATTTTCTGAGTAAAAACGATTTGTAAATATACACACCAATTCAAACGTAACCAAAACGTGCTAGCTCGGGGTACGACTGTTGTAATTGCGCCATGTTGTCTATAGCAAGCCAGATCGTGGATTTTGTCCAATCAGAGCAAGCGTTATATTTTATATAATAGCATTGTTTGAGGTTTCTACCAATCAGAGCGCGTGTTTATTGTACAAGCTTGGATATAGGCTTTATGAGTTATTTTATCAGTTTACCAGGGTCCTTGTTGATCACTGGTACAATTACTTCACTCAAATCAAGAGAGCTGACTTGATAACATTTATGACTAAGTGTGCCTGCAAACCACTTACCCGAAATTTTCTTCTTGAGTTTTGTTCGTTCAGAAAACCAATACTTCTGCTTACGTTTGAATTTCTTCAACCACGTTGCTCCTTCACACGATAAGAAGAAAAGGGAAAAGAAAAACAACTATTAGCCGAGGTATCGCTCGTAGTCTTCTACATAAGAATCTGACAAATACAGAACTTTAACTTCGCCACCAAGTAACTTAACATGTTGGTTAATCACAAACTACCACTAATTTATCAAGCGACAAACAAAAAATAGGTATTCTGTTATTACTTCGTAATAAATCTTAATGTGTGCAACATATACGAATCTGGCCCTGGTTGTTCAAAAGGTGGATAGCGCTATCCAGTGGATAAAACCTTATCCAGCAGATAAAACAACCTAAATAGTTAGCACTTATCCGCTGGATAAGGATTTGTCCACTGGATAGCGCTATTCACTCTTTGAACAACCCGGGCCTGTATGTCTAAATGCTGTGTCTATGTCTAAAAGTCTAATGCTGTCAATAGGTACTGAACGAAATACTTTTAAGAACTAGATGATAAGCTCATATCTTCACAACACAAGGAAAAGACACAGAGTAACCATTCAGATGAAAAACCTTGATGAGTACTATCACCCCTTTGAGTCTCAACATTGGGTTAACAACACAAGTGTGACCATTCAGGTAAAATCTCTTGATGAATGTTTGAGTACAGTGAGTACGTTTCAAAACTGACCGAGACGTCAAAACTTCTCAGCACATGAGCACACACACACACATACACACACACACACACTGTGATCATTCAGATAAAATGTCGTGATGTATTATTAGTCCATTGAGTCCTGCGAGTGTTTTTCACATTGAAGTAGGATGAGTTAACTTCTCAACACATAGGTAAAAGCACGGTGTAATCGTACAAATGGAAGTTCATACATTCTTGTAGCATTATTTAACCCTCGGACGGCCAAGCTATTTTTTGTAACATTCTAGCCCACGATTTTCTATATGGATAAAGAGAAAGTGTTGGTATTCTGCAAGCAATTAGCTTAGACCTAGCTAATTAGTTTCCATGGTAACAATCATGTATTGCTTAATTAGTGTTGCTATGGTAACATTATTTCAAAATGAACGTCCGCCATCTTGGATTTTTCAATTTTTGAAATCACTTCTTAGCAAAACAAATAGAAACAACTTAAAAAACAATGTTTTATGGGCAAAACTAACAAAAAAAAATGATATAAACCTAAAATTCTTAGTCAAAACCACTAATTTTTATAAACTTTGGTAATATTCTGAAGCAAGTTCTAATTTGCATAATTTATTCTGCATAAATTATGAAAGCTGACGTCATCTATTTAGTGTCAAAAGATGTCTTATTTATTAGGCTACAGCCACAGCAAGTTTCATGGCAATTGCTTTAAAGACAAAAACTTTAGGTCTAAAAACCTTTTGGGGGGGGGTCAATTTTAAACCCCCCCCCCCCGCCCCTTGGCTGTTCGAGGGTTAACACTTGAATATCACATTTTGAACCTGAGTCAAAATAAGGAAAGTGCCTTAGGACTTGAATGAAAGGATATTGTACCTGATCCTCGGTTGCTGGTTATCTCCAGGGCTTTTGACTGTTGAAAAGTAAAAGGAAGATCGTTACACTTGGCACAGAAACCACAGACTAGCAAGTGACCGCGGTAGTTGGCGAGTTGGCCCGCATCAATCGTGCCACGTGTGTATGTACTGTGACTATATGGTGTGTACTGTATGTGTCAGCACATTCTTGTCTTGTGTTTGAATACTGGCATGTCAGTTGGAATTACACTTTCAGAACAGCAGACAAAGATAGGGTACCGGGTATGTTAAGGGGGCCAATCCTTCATGCACCGGACCTAACGAAATGAATGTGGGTGTGGGTATGTGTATGTGTATGTGTACGTGTATGTGTACGTGTATGTCAGTGTACGTGTACGTGTATGTGTGTACGTGTATGTGTACGTGTATGTGTATGTGTGTACGTGTATGTGTATGTGTACGTGTATGTGTACGTGTATGTCAGTGTACGTGTACGTGTATGTGTATGTGTACGTGCACGTGTCCCGGGGGGGTCACTCCAAGTCAAGTCGGGTACGCATGCACGTGCAAAAATGCGGGGATTTAGGTTGCCTTTTTCGTCTGAGGACGGGAGTCCCGGGACTCCCGTTTAGGGTGTCTTTTACAGCCAAATTTTAATTTGGGGTATATATTTTGCACACCACTAGTCCCCTTTAGGGTATATATATACAGCTACCAGGTGTTAAAGTCTTCATAAGATTCCCACAAAGTTGAAATAAACTATTTTCCTTTGCTGGAAAGAGAAATCTATAGTAATTCGGAAACGAACTACACCAGCGGCCATTTCGTTTGAAGAAACGAGAAGTACTGGGAACAAGTTTCGCATTCGGAAGGCTGGGACGAACTTCGGTCGTGAAGGCCCAGGTCCCGCTTAGGGTATGCTTTTGCCTCCCTGCCAGGTCCCGTTTAGGGGCCAAAGTTGTATCCAATGCGCGCGCATGCGTACCCGACTTGACTTGGAGTGACCTCCCCCGGGGTTTCTTGATAAACATTGCGTCAGCAAAGATCTGTCTAAATGGACACAGTCAATTGAGTAAATTTCGCTTTGTCGTAAAACTTACTCTAAGTTCCGCATCAGGGTTTAAATGTTGTTCTAAATTGAGTAACAAGCACTTTTATTTAATTAATTAAGTTGTACTGACTACTTCACAACCAAGTGTATTGAGCAATGCTTTAAATTGAAATTTCTTCTTAAATAAAAGAAAATACCTGCCAGTTACAATCACATGTTTTCCCGGCTGTGCAAATGGCTGTGAATTCTTCATATTTTTAAGATATATTTGCTCTGTGGACATATCAGCTAGTTAGAAAATTGGTTCATAGAATTCAGATTGAGACATCTTCATCTAGGTGGTTGGGAAGGAAATGCCTTGTTACTTCTAGACCTAAATCTCTTCATTGACAGAAAAGATTGAATAGAAAGCTATATTCCCTTCTGATTTTCTAGCTGAAAGTAACAGTGAAGCTATTTAAAAATAATAATAAACGAAAATGTGTTTGTGAAAAAGTTTTATTTGTTTGTTCATACTTGCTGTTTTCTCGGTTATGAATTGAAAACGTATGGCATCTCACTCAGTTTTGAAAGGTACCTTCGGGACTCCAAGGGTTACTATTACTCATCAAGAGCTATAATTTGGATGCACACAGTTTGTTGTGCTTTCTCCATGTATGATATCCCACTTTAATAGTTTGAAATTAAAGGAATCCCAGGACCCGAAGGATTTCTTTTATTTATTTATTCAGCTTTCATTGTACAATACGAACTCTGTAAAGCGATTCAGTAAAACTGATCGTTAAAGCTGAGCTGCTACTTGATACATTATAATTGGCGTTCATAGGGTCGCCCGGGCAGGACAGGTTACCCAGGACGTCGTGGAGGCTACGGTTCATTTGTAAGTACATTTCGTATCTCATAATTTTTGCTTTTGTATCTCTTAGTTAATGTATAAATTAGTTTATAATTTGATAAATACAACTGAGCACAAATTAAGTTGTTTTTGAAGGGAATATTAATTTTGACCAAGAGAAGATGATTCGTAAGAGAAGCTATCTCAGACACACGGATTTATTCCCATGATAAAATACTCGAGATCTATTTTTAGATCTCACTTGGAACTGTAGCTATGTTTAGAGGCGATGTGATTGGTCTATTTACAATACATGATATTGTACTGCAGTATGAAAACTTTTTGCCGTTGCGCGTGGGTATTACGTTTGTAGATGACACTCAAAATATGGAAGAAGCAACTTTAACAAGTAAAACTCAAACCACTTCTTGAAAACAGCGATGGTCATGACTTGTAACTGTTGGAGAAGGGAACACGGTGGATAAAGGGGAGAGCTCGGATCCGAACTAGAACAAGATATAAATGTTCAGACTTCCCGTTTCAAGATGATTACGGCTTACTCTGATAACAGTCTTTTCAAACGTCGAAAGAAAGTTTGAAAAGACTCTGACGAACTCGTGTAGAATTCCTATTGAGCATGCGCCACCGTTGCCAGGCGACAAATAACAAGTTCCCCAGTTCAGTTTCTATGTTCCGGTAGATCACTGTAAGAAATATCCAACGGTGTCTATAAGCGTACATATACTTTCTTCGTTTAATAGCCAAACATTTTATAGCTGCAGTGAAACTGATGAAGGAAAACCAATTATGAGATCTAGAAGATTACTGTTCGAATTCGAGTTATCAATCACAGAGAACTTCAGACTCGACTCATGACGCAGTGAGGGCAACGAACTCGGAACTGACAACCCAAAAGAATGGCTACTTTTTTCAATGGTCGCAAGCAATTTCAAGAAAATAAATGAGTTTATTTGCAATGGATTAAACTTTATAATATGTCTACTCACGGTAATGGGCACGAACTTGCCAGAGCTGAGCAGCGTCCACGGATATCATAACATTAATTGTGGAATTTGGCGATGGATCGGAGGGAATTCGGTCCGGTTTACAGTTAACCGGCGCCACAGAACTGAGGCTCAGTCAAGTTCCTGTTCGCATGAATCCTGGTGAACATGCCTCAAAGAACAAAGAACAAACGACTGACAATTCACTCGTGCATCGGATTCTCCACTCTTCAAAAACAATCTTGTACAGTGGACTCCACAAATGGCAGCAGTTTCAAACGCCAAGCGGTTAGGAAGCAGTTACGGTTGAATGAGTGTGACTAGCTCAACCACACTCTTGGACTAAATCTGGGGCATGGTCAACAGGAATTCTACACGACTTTTTCAGAGTCTTTTCAAACTTTCTTTCGACATTTGGGTAATTGGGTAATGACGGCTCTGTTGCTTCACAAAAAGGTTAGGTCGCTTGAGAATACCCGGCAATCAAGGTAAAACACAATAGCGTGCTGTCAAAACAAAGGCTTCTTTGGCGTTTGACAGTTCTTTGAGAACCCTCTTCACTTGTAGTTGAAGTTTTTCTCTTAAGAATGATGAGCATAAATTTCTAACGTCGTTTATCTACACAAACCTAAATAAAATTGTAAAGGTAAAAACAAAATCGCAAAAGTCAAGAGACCGCGACAAACCTGTCACAGCCCGCTAGCCGATGAAATGCACAACGTGTAAAGGTCCTTGGTGCGAGTTACTAAAAATAGCGTCGGTTCAAAAAGATTTCAAAGAATTATCATGGGATGCAATGTTATCTTCTCTTAAATGAATCATATTCTCTTGTCCTAATCTCATAGTTCTCTAGATTACAATTCAGTCCGTTTCATTGCTGCATTTGTTGCAAACATAGTGCAAACATCAGCTAAATCTTCAGATTTGTATTGCAAATGACCAGGTCTCAATATCTGAGATATGTGATCACAGATATTTGTGCTAACTATTTTAATAAAGTTAAAAACTTAAAGCTGCTCGAGGCTATAAAGATAGGCTTCAATCCATTCCTTATTGTCAGAGTTGCAGCCTTTTTGTTAGGGGCAAGGCATTTGAGCCAGACTACCAATAATATGTAAATGTTCCTGACAACGATTAGCAAGAAACTGAATATATTTTATGACAATTTTTCACATTATTTAATATTTTGTTTTGTAGGTTATAGTTTACAATTTGAGTGGCCTGCGGGTAGTGTGTACTAATCTGGGCAGGCCAGTACAAATGAAATTTGAAGATATCTAACAATGAATCTATACAATTATTTTATAATGAAAGAAAGAAAAGGAAAAAAAGAAGAAGAAAAAAAGGTTTATTTAGTGATGATAATTGGTAATGTATGAACGTTTTGAGAAGAGAGAGATAGTATTTTTTATTTGAATGATTTTACTTTTAAAATTATCATGGATGTATCAATATACGTATCCTCCTATTTGAGTATATCAATAAGTATTTTATTATATTATTTATAGCTTACATCTTAACATAATTTGAAGAGAAAATGAAAAATAGCTGTAGATTGTCAGTTAAAAGTACCTGATTGTTTGTACGAAGTAGCAAGAATATTAAATATTAATACAAGACTTCATTATAGGGTCCTCTGGGAGATGATGGACAACCAGGAGAACCTGGGGAAGAGGTAAACAGATCTTAGGAAATTCTATTATAGTACTCCGAATTATAATGGCCAGCATAGTGGTGTCCCAAACTATTCTGTTCTGAATTATAGTTTCCCAAACAATTATTTAGAAATTATGGTGTAACAGATTATGTCTTAAATTACAGTGTTCACAGTTTGTACATTATAGTGTTCCGAATCATGGTGTCCACAACTAGTGTCCCAAACTATTTTGTTCTGAATTATAGTGTCCCAAATTACTGTGTTCACAGTTATAGTGTTCCGAATTGTAGTGTCTTAAATTATAGTGACCCACATTGTAGTGTTCCGAATTATGGCATGTCACAAACCATAGTGTTTTGAATGATAGTGTTTCGAATTTTATAGTATTCAAAATCACAGTATTCATTATAATGGTTACTATTATACTGCCTCAAACTATAGTGTTCCGTATTATGATATCGTTATCTGGAACGTAAAACTTGAAGAAATTTTAAACCTATTGTTACAGTTACTGCTGTTATTATCTTATCGAAAATACTACTTCTTGAAAAAGATGATATTTTAAGACATTATGAATAACGAACCTGGCAATATATTACACTGTTTCTCTAGTTTAAATCACAACCCCGATTTCTAGTTATATAGTAGCAATAGCAGTTAGAACGCAATAACACAATCTACTCTATAGTAAATAATAATTAAGATAAACCTAATTATAGTGCTAGTTACTAGTGGCGATTACAAACGTAACGATATATTAGGAACTGACACTATAAATAATAATGTTTGTGAGTGAAAATTTCAGCTGAGGAGGCCTGGGGAACATAATTTGGCAAGCTGTTACACATAGGAGGACTATGACCTTCCAGGCGGTAAAATGATGTTGCACGGGCACATTTTGTCTCATTAACTCAACAAAATCTACAAACTTTTCCCCCTCAGTGAACTGGGACAAGAGAACATTTGCATTGGTAAAGTGATGTATTGTTATCGCATTCGCATTATTATTTCACTCGTATTGGCAGTCACGTCAGAGTGAATCTTCATTTTCACTGATTGGCTGTTTGGAAATCCATTCAATAGCATATTCTGTGATTGGTAGAATCTCATTTGAATATCATTGCCATTGCACTCGCATGGTTCAGTCGAGAGTCCACCTGGTGTCGCGGTTGAATTCTGTATCTTGGTATTTCAGTGGGCAATGGCTGTCAACATTGAAATGGGGAAGAGGGAAAGAATCTTTTTCAAGATTTTGTTCATATATGAGTTACGGTAATCTATACAACACTTAAAGGCTACGGTGATTACTGCACATATTTGTCCATGGTATTTCACCAGTATTGGGCAACATATGACGATTCCTCTTACTGTAGGATTACACTTTTTAACAGAAAACTTGAATAATAATCTTTCTTTTTACCTTCTCTTACTGCAGGGAGAGCCTGGCGTTCCAGGACCTGCCGGTCTCGCCGGTGCAACAGGACTCAGGGTAAATCCTGCTTACGAGTATAGATCGTTTTCACACAAAAAATTGTCCAAGAAAAAACTGATAATAGAACAATATTTTTAATGTTCTGCACAGAGCAGGTAAAAATATACAAATGACCAAAACTTTGGAGTAACAGGGTACTTCGCAACCGAGCTATTAGACAAATAATATTCGAAAAATTTACTGTAATTAGTATGTGGCGGCCATGTTGGTGTACCAAAGTGGTACACCAAGAAATGGTGGCCAAAAATGCACTCTACAAATAAAGCTGTTTTTTCCAATCAAAGTGATTGGGTTCACTTAAAAACACTTTAGTTATCACTTTTAAAGGTTTATCAAGACGTAAATTTTAAATTTGCCAAAATATATGGATTTTCATAACATTTAGGAAATATCCTGAGTCAGACTGTCACAAAATTCAAAATACTGCAATTAAAAAACGAATCATCATATCAACGTTAAATTTTCAAAGAATACTTTTGATGCCGATATCGGAATCTTGTTAAAAGAACAGCTTTGCCGATATTGTAGTTTAGATTTTAGAGTTTTGATAACGTCACGTGAAAACGATCTATACGCGCTTCTATTTTTATAAGAACCAGCTAAACCAGATATAAATGTTGGCTTACGTTTTAAAGCAAATTCAGACTGTATTGTTCTTAAAATGTTCTTAAAAAATTCAAATTTATTCAATATACTTAACGGTTGTTGCAAGTAGTCCAAAAAGGATCCAAAACGAAACCATTAAACTATATTCCACAAACATAGAAAAGCTTTGAGCCATCTCAACAACACGTGCGAGAGGGAAATCAGGTTTCTTGATATTGCTACTTTAGTCATAAATTTCATTATTTCATTTGAACATATGTAGATCGATTTTTAAGGTTCTGACACTCAGTCAAATTGGTTTTCTTTGACTTCTTCATTAAACAGCCAGTCTTTCATTAGGTCAACAGTTATGGAAACCAGAAATTAGCACCGATGTTTGGCAATGAAAACATGAAAATACAACGACATATTTGGGATAAAAGGTTTTCAAAAGGGTTTGGTTGAAGCTCCTTTATCATATTCAACAGATTTTCTCTGAAATTACTTTAAATAGCACTAAACAATCTTAGAATAGGACGATAATGTTATCAAGGTGCACAATCCAAATAATTGTCAAGTAGAAAGACCGAAATCGAAATCACAATGTAAATTGATTTTGTTGACCAACTGGAGAAATATATTTTACTGAATTGCAATTCACTTCAACCTGTGCCATCCTGCATTTTACGGTCTAACCGCTTATTTGCTTGTTTCTTAAAATATTTTGATCTCTCTGAGCAGCATATTTTATGGGTTTGTCCATATTATATTAAAAATGTAAAGATTTTGAAAATGTCGATATTTTGGTTCGATAATAATCTTTAACCATTGCAACGTATACAGTTTTTATCCCCCCTCGTATTTTTTTCAAATACATACATAGTAGCTATTGTGTTATAGATTAACAAAAATGAAAAGGTGATGAGAATTGACTTACCCAGGTTCAATGTTAAAATTTATCATAAATGATTGCAACTAGAACTAGTCATACGTCAATTAAAGCCATTCTAAGAGGTGTTTGTTTTAGATATTGAATAGCTTGATAAAAAAATATTTTGTTGCAGGGATTTCCTGGACCTTCGGGTAAACAAGGAAAGATGGGACCAACTGGGATGAAGGTAAGCCAAAGTGCAATTATATTATTTCATTCCACAATATCGTTATTGTTCAGTTCGAAAAAGAGAAATAAAACAAAGAATATTTAGTATCAATAATAGTAACACTAACGATGGCAAAGACGATAACAATGAGGACGACGATGAGGATGAGGATGATGAGGATGAGGATGATGATGATGATGAGGTTGAAGATGAGGATGATGAGGTTGAGGATGAAAATGAGGGTGATGATGATGGTGAGGATGAGGCTGATCATTATGGCGAGAATGAGGATGAGGATGAGAATGAGGATGATGAGGTTGAAGATGAGAATGATGAGGGTGACGATGAGGATGAGGAGGATGAAGATGAGAATGAGGGTAATGCTCGTGAGGGTGATGATGATAGTGAGGATGAGGCTGAGGCTGATCATGAAGGTGAGGATGAGAGTGAGGACTATGGCGAGGATGAGGGTGAGGATGAGGGTGAGGATGATGAGGAGGATGAGGATGAGGATGATAATAATAATAATGGAGAGGATGAGGCTGAGGCTGTATGAGAATGAGGCTGAGGCTGAGGCTGAGCATGAGAATGAGGGTGAGGTTGAGGTTGAGGATAAGAATAAGAATGATGATGATGATTTTGATGCTGTTGAAGACGAGATGAGAAAGAGCATGGAATGATGATAATGATAATGGTAACGATGAGGATAAGGATGAGGGTGTGGATGATGATGCTGCTGCTGATGACGACGATGACGATGATGGTAATAATTAAAATAATAATAATAATAATAATAATAATATTGTGGTTACAAAGTATATGAAAATGTGTGAATGGTGGAATTACCTCTTCACTATAAGAGAGAAAGTTCGTATGCTTCATATGCTTACACAATTATTGAATACCTCATATTAGAAAATCTAAATAATTATTTATCATAACTACTGAATGTCTAACAATTTCGCAATCGTCCAAGGAGCAGAATATGTATTTGAGAAATTCTGATAATAATTATGATTATCATCAGAGAAGTTAACTTTTGCATGCTAGGAGGCAACAAAAGGACAAGTGAAAAACAACATCTGAAAGAAACACACTACGCCCCGAGCAAATTGTTTCAACCATGTGTTTGAATGAATTTTCAGTTTGATACAGCTGAGTTACTTGAAACAGTAGAGTGAGTTTCGAAAAATGGCGGGAAATGGCGCGCGTCGCAAGGTTGTGGCGCCAAAAATGCAGTGCACGCGCGCACGTACGTGTTGTCTTGTAATGTCTTGTCTTTACTCTGAAGCATGATTGGCTAAGAAACAATAGTGTTATTGCTTCCTTTTGTGATTCGCTGAAAGGAAACTGATGAACCAATGGAATCTCAAAGTAAAGACATTACAAAGACAAGACATAACTTTTTCGACACTCGAGCAAAATCCGCTCTATAACAATACCAAGCAGTTACTAAACGTATGAATATCCAAAATTTCTACAATTTTTTTAAAGTAAATCATTACTCACAATTATATCAACAAAACACGTATCATGTTGTATATCCTTTGCCGTTTAGTTTTAAAACAGCAGTATTCTTCGGTAAATTTGTTTAGAAAATTTTAATCATATCGAGGACAAAATGACTTACCGACTCCCTCACAAGCAGAATCGGTTTGGGATTCACATTCATTATTAAGTCTCCTTCGGAAGGGGGGAGAGGGGAGGGGTGACTGAGGAACCCCCTCAGAAAAATTGTATCACTCAGCTGCATTTTTCTAAATTAAATGACGACGAAAACTTACCCCTGTCCTTAGTAATTATTGTATCATATTAATATCAGGGTCTACCTGGGAAAGTTGGAGAAAGAGGTGCTCAGGGACAACCTGGAAATCCTGTAAGTTAATCAAGACTCATTTTATATTTATTTATTTATTTATTTATTTATATGTATGTACGTATATGTACAGATATGCAATACTTTAATTTGCTGATAGGTAATAAATTAATTTGCAAATATGTATTAAATGAATTTACAGTTATGTGACCTATTTCTTCTACTTCCATACCAGGGAATGTCTGGAGAGAGAGGAGCGGCCGGAGCAGCAGGGAAGACAGGTGTATCTGTAAGAAAAATTCAAGATATTTGGAAAATAATTCAAACTCAGCAAATGGGTTTAGTGAATAACTCAACTATATTTCTCGCTAGGGAATCGCAGGACCTGCAGGAAGTCTGGGACCGCAAGGCAATTCGGGACAAAGGGTATGAGTACTTGAAGTAGGAGCAGTAAATCAATATAATGTTGGTAACCAGCGTAAAGTGTGGAATTATATCTTAAAAAAGCGAGGCACTGATGAGCTTTTAAATTATTGAATATTTACCAAATAATTATTGAATATTTCTCCAAATTGAAAGGGGAAGATCCAAGGGAAGATGACGTCTTTCTCCAGTTTGTTCTACAAATTCTTTACCACTTTCTTTACGATTGCCCATTTCACAGTAAAGAGAGGAATTAAATAATCCCCAAATTAGAAAGCTTTTTAGCAACAGATTTCGGAACTACTGATAACGGTAAGAAAGATTCTAAGTAACAGTAATTCGCAAATTCATGTTCACGTAGCGGAATTTGAACAAACGAATAGAGTTCCTCGTCAATAATACAAGCATATAAACCCGCCTTTGATGTTTTTCTTTGTACATAATTATGCTTAATCTTATTCAAGGTTCAAAGGTTTATTGTTTCCACAATTTACAAAATTGTGCAAGGGTAACAACACCTATAGGGTTTGCTCCTAATTATTAATATTAATCAATAGTTACTGTTTTGTTTTTCATGTGACTTGTACATTGTGAAGGACACCATACATATTTCTGTAAATTTAGTGCTAATTGGCAATATTTTGTAAAGAAGTCGTGCCAATAAAGTAATATTTTACTTTGCTTTACTTACAGAGAACGTTTTGCTAATTACACATGACGTACAGGTGTTGCCCTTTAGCTGCTGTCTGCTCCACAATTTCTGATTTACGAGATTTCAAGAATTCAGCAGTCCTTCAATTATTAAGATAAGAAAATCCCAAATTTTCGCTAGTTACTAACTTTGACCTGCTTTCCATTTTTGGCTTTTACGAAGTACTAACGTATCATCTGGAGAAGCTAGCACCCGGATACACCTGATGTGAGCTCTATAAACTAAATAATTCCAAGTCTTCCAATGGTACTTGTGTTTTTCAGGGACAAAAAGGAGTGAGGGGAGAACCCGGAACACCGGGTAAAGACGTGAGTACTAAAAAGTGTGAGACTACGTGACTGTGTCGCGTTTGTTTGTGTGTGTGTGTTGAATAATCGAATAAAATAATTTAATATTCTGCCGCTGGAGATTGCCGTGATTTCGTTTGTGGCATCAGATTCTTGATTGCATGTTATTGTTTACGTCTAAAAACAGGGCCGAGCTGGAAAAAATGGAGTAATGGCTGAAGCGGGAGAGCAGGTAAATATGGAATATAATAAAATGGATTAATATTGAATGACTCCTTTCATTTCTAATTCTGAACTGAGGAAGGACATTGTTGCTTAACATAAGTCCGAAATTCCAGGGATAAATAGACACCACTTTAGAAACGACAAAAGATCCTCAGAGTCTCTGAAGATGATCTTTAACATCGAAAACGTTTAGCATATAAAACATATACATTTTTACCGGTATTATTTACATTTTTATCCTGGCGGAATACAAAAGAGCTTTACTAATAAGAAGTTACTCGGACTACAAGTATCCCTGCTCAAGGTACAAGCGTCTTCTCCAGTTTATTCGAGCCTCTTATTTTCACCAGACTACTTGCTTTAAACTATGTGCCACAAAGTTTAATAGCGTATCTATTGCCACTAACGTGCTCTTTCTTGTCAAGTTGTTTGTTTCTTGGTCTGACACAATTTTTCTAATTCATGCATGTCGTTATGGCGCCAGATCAAGCTCGTAAATTTGCAAAAAGTAAGAAAGCTACGCAAATGACAAGGATTTACATACACAGTTCTTGTTTTAGTGCTTTTCTTCACATACTGTGAAAAGCCAAAAGAGAAAATGTTTGGTTCAAAGACGTTACACATTGCTTTCTTATCGGGAATACGAACCGCCATCTTGGAAAGCTGTCAGAGCTCTTCCTTTTCTTTCGCTTATTCCGGAACTGACAATCTCGTTCCGAGAGCCCACGTTGCACCAGCCAGCGGGATCTTGGAGCTGGGACAGAGAAACTACTCGTTCCCCGGGTTCTTGCATTCAAGATGACGGTCATTTTCAAAAAGGCGGAAGATCCCTAGGGAATACCACGCGTGGGGACGAGATTGAAAGAGGAATACAACTCAGACGGATCAAAGGAGAAGCTACAAGTAGAACTCTAGTTTCAGCAGTTAATAGTATTTTATATCAATACCGGTTTCAAGCGTCCTGGACAAATCAATATGAACTAAAGCTGTTCTCTGATTAGGGGGGCAGGGGAATACCAGGACCTGTTGGACCACCAGGACATCGAGGAGAGAGGGTAGGTAGCCTGAACTGAGTACTGAGTATTGGTTTATTAATTTGATTAGTTACTTTTTTTTTTAGATCAGTAAAAAGAGGGGAATTCCTCTAAAATTTATGATAAACCGTATTATAGTGCCAGCGTTATACATGTGTAATTTAATGTACGTTCTGTGTGAAGGGCACAGTTAGACCACTCGCTTTCGGGTTGCGGATCGTGGACTATATACGCTCATAGAAACCTCAATCTCCTGGTCTAATTGCTAAATAGTGTCTTATCGTTTGTACCTCGCACTATCCAGCCTTGATAATCATATACATATATAGGAGTTCCTCAATCTGCAGACAGTACTGTTTCGCTCTTTGTGAGCTCATCAGTGCAGAACAGAGGAATGAGATTGGACCTGATA
>JAOBYG010566606.1:0-26849 GCA_025403545.1 Epizoanthus stellaris | reverse complement strand
GCCTCACGGCTGCGGACGTGGTGAGCGCGCTGCAGGCGCAGAACGTACAAGTGGCGTCCGGCGTGCTGAACCAGCCGCCGATCGACAGCCCCGCCGCGTTCCAGGTGGCCGTGCGCACGCTCGGGCGGCTGGCGGACCCGCAGGAATTCTCCAACATCGTCGTCAAGCAGTCCGAGACGGCGGTGGTGCGCATCAAGGACGTGGCGAAGGTCGAACTCGCGGCGCTCGACTACACGACCAACTCCTACCTCGACCGTGATCCGGCCGTCGGCATCGGCATCTTCCAGCGCCCCGGATCCAACGCGCTGGCCGCCGCCACGGCCGTGCAGCAGACCATGGAGCAGCTCTCCAAGTCGTTCCCGCAGGGCCTGAAGTATACCATCATCTACAACCCGACGGAGTTTATCCAGCAGTCGGTCGATGCGGTGCTGCACACCATCGGCGAGGCCGTGATCCTCGTGGTGCTCGTGGTCGTGCTGTTCCTGCAGACGTGGCGCGCGGCCGTGATCCCGCTGGTCGCCATCCCCGTGTCGCTGATCGGCACGTTCTTCGTGATGACAATCGCGGGGTTCTCGCTCAACAACCTGTCGCTGTTCGGCCTCGTGCTCGCCATCGGCATCGTGGTCGACGACGCCATCGTCGTGGTCGAGAATATCGAGCGCCACTTGGAGAACGGCCTCGATCCGGCCGAGGCCTCGCGCGTGACCATGGACGAGGTCGGTTCAGCGCTGGTGTCGATGGCCCTGGTTCTGGTCGCGGTTTTTGTGCCGGCGGCCTTCCTCGGCGGCATCAGCGGCCAGTTCTTCCGCCAATTTGCCCTGACCATCGCCGCCGCGACGATGATCTCGGCCTTCAACTCCCTCACCCTCTCGCCCGCGCTCGGCGCCGTCTTCCTGGTGCCCAAGGACCACCAACCGCGTCCTGGCCCCTTCGGCCGCTTTGTGAACGCCACCGTGGGGCGGCTACTCAGCGGCTTCTTCGCCGTCTTCAACCGCGTTTTCGATCGTTTCCGCGAGGTCTACGCACGGGTCGTCGGGGCAGCGGTGCGGGCTCCTCTGCTGCCGCTGCTGGTCTTCGTGCTACTCCTTGCCGCGACGGTGTGGATTGTCGGCATCGTGCCCGGTGGCTTCATCCCGTCACAGGACCAGGGCTATGTGATCGTCGCCGTCGAGCTACCCAAAGGTGCGTCGCTCAAACGCACCGACGCCGTGGTGCTCGAAGCCGACCGGCTGATCCGTGAGTTGCCTGGGGTCGCCGACGTGGTAACCATCGCCGGCTTCTCAGGGGCCACGTTCGCCGCGGCGTCGAATGCCGGGGCGATGTTCGTCCTGCTCGAGCCCTTCGAAGAACGCGCGAAAGGAGTCACCGCCACCGGTCTGCTGGGCCAGATCAGCGGTGCCGTGCAGACGATTCGCGAGGCGAGCTTCTTCGTCATCGCACCACCGCCGGTCCAGGGCCTGGGTACCGGTGGCGGTTTCAAGATGCTGGTTCAGGATCGAGCCGGCCGGGGTCTCGGCGCGCTCGAGGCCCAAGCGTGGGGTCTGATCGGCCATGCCAATCAGGATCCGCGCATCGCCCTCGCCTTCAGCACGTTCACGACCGCAAATCCCCGCTACTTCCTCGATATCGATCGGACGCGGGCACAAATGCTCGATGTGCCGCCGCAGAACATCTTCGAAACGTTGCGGGTCAATCTCGGTTCGGCCTACGTCAACGATTTCAACCTCTTCGGCCGGACGTATCAAGTAACCGCCCAGGCGGACGCGTCACATCGCCTGGAAGTTGAGGACATTTTGAGCCTTCGCACCCGCAGCCGAGGAGGGGCGATGGTGCCGCTCGGCTCGGTGGTCCAAGTGCGTCGCACCAACGGTCCGGATCGAGTCGTACGACACAATCTATTCCCCGCGGCCGAAGTCCAGGGTGAGGCGATGCCCGGCCGATCGACCGGCGAAGTGCTCGGTGTCTTGGGGGCGTTGGCCGACGAGCATCTCGAACGTGGCTACGGCTACGAATGGACCGAGATCGCCTTCCAAGAGCAGCGGGCGGGCAACGCCGGAGTCTGGCTGCTACCGCTGTCGGTGATCTTTGTCTTCCTCTTGTTGACCGCCCAATACGAGAGCTGGTCGTTGCCCGCGGCAATCGTCCTGATCGTGCCGCTCTGTATCCTCTTCGCATTGCTCGGCATTTGGGCCCGAGGCATGTCGAATAACATTTTGACGCAGATCGGCTTCGTCGTCCTGATCGGGCTAGCGAGTAAGAACGCTATCCTCATCGTCGAGTTCGCCAAGCAGATGGAGGACGCTGGCCGGAATCGCTTCGATGCGGCGGTCGAAGCCTGTCGTTTGCGCCTGCGGCCGATCTTGATGACCGCGCTCGCCTTCATCCTCGGTGTCGTGCCGCTGGTCATCGCGTCCGGCCCCGGTGCCGAGATCCGTCAGGTGCTCGGAACGGCCGTATTCAGCGGCATGTTGGGCGTGACCTTGACCGGCCTGCTGCTGACGCCGGTGTTCTACGTCCTGATCCGCGGCCTGGTGAGTCGAGCCGCGACCGACGATTCAGCTCCCGAGGAGACCACGTGATGGGTGATCCACGACGATTCCGCGGACTGCGACTCGTTCTCAGCCTCAGCGTTGGCCTGGCGTTGTCGGCATGCACCGTCGGTCCGAACTACGAACCGCCCGTGCCCGCCGCAACGACCGCCTTCGGCGGCATGGATTCCGAGACCAGCGCCGCGGAGCCGCTGCGCTTCGAGGTCGGCGAGCCTGAGATCGAGTGGTGGGCTCAATTGGCGGATCCTGTGCTCGACGATCTGGTGACCCGAGCCCTCGAAGCAAATCACGACCTGCGCATCGCACGCGCCAATGTACGGCGGGCGCGCGCCTTGCTCGGCGAAGATCGACTGCGTCGCTATCCGATCGCCACGACGACGGCGTCTTCGCAGGAGGAACGGTTGAGTGCCGCGGTGGTGTCGGACGGAGCAAACCTCGATCGGTCGCTCTACTCGGCCAGCCTCGATGCCACTTGGGAGCTCGATCTCTTCGGTAGGGTGCGACGCTCAATCGAGGCGCGGACCGCCGACGCCGAGGCCCGCATTGCAGATGAGCGAGCCACCGCATTGAGCCTCGTCGCTGAAGTCGCGCGCACCTATTTGGAATTGCGTGGCAGCCAGTATCGGCTGCGGGTCGCGCGGCGCAACGCGACCAATCAGCAAGAGACCTACGAGCTGACCCAAGCGTTGCTCGAGGGCGGCCGCGGCACCGATCTCGACCTGGCGCGCGCCGAAGCTCAATTGCAGCAGACGCTCGCCTCATTGGCGCCGCTGGAAACGGCCACCGCCGCCGCGGTTCACCGGCTCGGCGTGCTCGTCGGCGAACCTCCCGGCACCCTGCGCACCGAGTTGGCGATGGCGAAGGACCTGCCGCCGCTGCCGACCCATCTGGAGATCGGCGATCCGGCGTCGTTGCTGCGCCGACGGCCTGACATCCAGGCCGCCGAGCGGGAGTTGGCCGCGGCGACCGCGCGCATTGGCGTGGCGGTCGCTGACCTCTTCCCTCGCGTGACACTCAACGCCAGCCTCGGCTTGCTCGCGACCGACCTCGACGGCTTGTTCGACAGCCAAGAGCACACCAGCAAGATCGGCCCGTTTCTAAGTTGGGCGGCCTTCGATCTCGGCCGTGTCCGACGCCGGATCGCGGCCAGCGAAGCGACTGCCGAGGCGACGCTGGCCGCCTACGAAAAGACCGTGCTCGTGGCGCTCGAGGAGACCGAGAGCGCGTTGGTCGCCTACGCGCAGAGCCGCGAACGCCAAGCCCGGTTGGGCATCGCCGCGGTCGCCAGTGCGCGCGCCGCTGAGCTCGCCAGAGTGCGCTACCGCTACGGCGCCGATAGCTTCCTGACCGTGCTCGACGCTGAGCGGCGCCTGCTCGAGGCCCAAGATCTCGAAGCGGTCGCCGCGACCGATGCCGCTGTCGCATTCACTCGGCTCTACAAGGCGTTGGGCGGTGGCTGGCAGATCGCCGAGGCATCAAGATGAAGAGAAAAACAACCGTTGTGGGGGGCGAGACATGAACATTATCGTGACCGGAGCGACCGGTTTCGTTGGCAGAGGAGCGTACATTCGAGGAGACCACGGAGCGAAGTTGCGGGGCCTCACCTATCGAATCTCGTACGCACTCCTCACTCTCTTCTCGCCTATCCTCCGGCGCCTGGGAGGCGGGACTTCGAACGCGGAGATTGGGCAGGCGATGATCCTGACCGTGCGAAGCGGGCGGGGCGACGCGACGCTCTCTTCCCGAGAGATAAACGAGCTCGCAGCCCAGTTCGAGTCACGCGATAGTTGAGATCTTCGAGGCGCGCGCGACTGCGACCCGCCGAGCCGTCATCAGCGGCCAAAATTTAGGCAAGGAGCGGTTATGAGTTTGCTTGGATTGGTACGACGGATTGAAGAGGAGTTTGATCGTTTTGAAGATGATGGCTTGACGATCTTCCTTGTGGCGTTGGTATCGCTCTCTTTCGGCCTCATGCCGTTTATCACCCTTGAAGGCCCGATGCGTCTGGTCGTTTCGGTAGCCTATACGGCGCTCTTTGTTGTCGGTGCTTTCTTGGGCACTTTGGGCCATCGATGGCGCGCCTTTGCGATCGTATTGGGCTTCGTCAGTGTGGTGACTTCTTGGTGGAGCGAGATCGCTCCTGGGGCGACGGTCGAGACAGCCAACGCGGTGCTCAGCCTGGTTTTCATGATGCTTGTGTGCGTCGCCATCCTGCGACAAGTGTTCCGACCCGGGCCCGTCAACGCGCATCGAATGCGCGGGGCGGTAGCAGCCTATCTTCTGGTCGGCTACATCTTTGCGATGGCGTTTGCGCTGGTGGCGTGGTCAAACCCGGAGTCGTTTCACGGTATGGCGGTGGACACCCGAGATCACCTCTTCCGAGATGCGGTATATCTCAGTTTCGTCACCCTCACGACCCTGGGCTACGGGGACATCACACCGGCGAGCGAGATCGCGCGGACCATTGTGATCGTTGAGGCGATCGTCGGCCAGCTCTTCCTGGCAATCCTCATTGCACGCCTCATCTCTTTGTCGGTGTCCGAAACGCAGTTGCCAGAGCGTCGACCCAGACCTTGAACCCCCAGGCGGCGAGTCAGCATCAGCGCGGCGAGTGCTGCGACCCTTAGGATGTCCGGCGACTAGCCCCGACGCTCGAGACAGCCCGCACGTATTGGCTAGTGCACTGCGCCACAAATCTGGCATCCTATTTTCGGCCCCTCTCGAGCTCTGTCTACGTTTCTCCTCCTCGAAAGATCCCCAATATTCCTGCGTCGGAGCGCCTTGACAGAGCTCAAGATGAGCTCGAACTTAAGACGCCATCTGTGTGGCGCAGCACACTAGGACACAGAGATTTCATCAAAAGGTGAAATCGATCACAGCGTCAGGACACAGAGTTGATATCGATCCTCGCAAGTCTCTTCGATATCAAAGAATCGGAGCCGGCCGCGAGTTCTTCAACTTATCGCCACCAGGTGAAAGGACTTCAACCCATGTCTGTTCAAACCGTCAATGCTTTCTTGCAGCAGGCTCGCAACGACTCGCGGCTTGGCGCCAGCCTCAAAGGCCTCACCGGCGATCGAGATTCGGCGATCACACAGACCGTGGCCACCGCCTCTGAGGCCGGCTTCGAGTTCACCGCGGGCGAGTATGAGGAGGCGATTCGCGCACGCTTCAAGGATGAGCACGGCGCCAGATTTCTCGGGCCCGACGAGATCGAAAAATTATGGGGCAACCGATCGCGCGGCGAGATCTCCGAGGACGGCACCTGCTCCTGGTTCGAGTGTCAGGGCACCGGAGATAACTGCGGGTCCGATAAGACCATCAACTCAGAGACCCAGACCGGTTGTTGAGTCGATTCCGCGTCATATCCGGCTGGATGGCCGAGGCGGGTCGAGCTCTCACCGAGCTTGGCCCGCTTTCCTCACTCGCCCAATAAAACAAGCTGACGGAGTCCCAGAACGATGGTCGATACTTCCTACCTCAGAAGCCTGGTCGCCGCCGCGATGCCCTTGCAAGATCGCTTTGCCGGGCAAGTGAAGGCCATGGGCGGCAGCGATGTCACCAGCCAGATGAGACGCCTCGGAACCTGGCGCGAGATCATCTCCGCCGGCTCTGAGAGAGATCTTCTTCCCGCTCGCCTGGCCAACGACGGACTTGACCTGAAATCGTGCCTGCCAGCGCTTGGAGACGTCGAGCTCGAGGCGCAGGCTGCGCTTCCTTCCTGGGCCTCACTCCTGCGCAATGTCCTGGAATCCGAAATAATACCCAATGAGTCTGCTTTCCTGCCACCTGGCTTGGTGGATCCTGCTCGCCCGATTCCTTTTGAAGAAATCTTTCTTCCCTGGTTGATTGAAGTCGGTGGCAAGGCTTTCACCAGAGGTCTCGACAGCGATGACGATCTGATCTCGCGGCGCGCCAAAGGTGATCTCTGTCGACCTCTCTTGCAAGCCCTCTCTGCTCAATCGGAGCTGGCCCTTTCAGCCGAGTTTCACACCTACCGCGCTTTGCGAAGACCGTCGTGCCTGCTCTCTCCCGAGCTCGAGCCGACCCGCGGAACTGCTCCCAGCCGGAAGCTCTACCTCAGTTTCGTGGAGCAATGTCGAGCCGGAGGATTCAAGCGGTTTTTGACCAGTTACCCCGTTTTGGGGCGCCTTCTCGGTACCTTGCTCGGGCAGTGGATCGACAATACGAGGGAGTTCCGCCGGCGGCTCGTCACCGATCTGGCCGATATCTCGGAGACCCTGGGCAGGGGTCAACATCCGGGCCTGGTCGAGACCATCTCTTGCGGCCTTTCCGACCGCCATCGAGCTGGCAAGGCGGTGATGATCCTGACCTTCGCATCCGGACTCAAGGTGGTCTACAAACCGAAGAATCTCGACATGGATCTCGCCTGGTTCCACTGGCTGTCATGGCTCGCGGAAAAGGGTTTGGAGGAACCCCTTCGGGTTTTGAAAGTCATCGCCGGTGACGGTTATGGCTGGACGGAATATGTGCGGCACCAGCCCTGTGATAGCCACCAGGAGGTAGAAGCTTATTATCGCCGCGCGGGCACTCTGCTCTGCCTGGTAGACGTGCTGGGCGGAAACGATTGCCATCACGAAAACCTGATCGCCGATGGTGACCAACCGGTGTTGGTGGATACTGAGACTTTGATGCATCCCCGGCGCCAAGCTGACACCGGCGAGCACACAGCGACGGCTTTCCAGCTGGCGGAAAGCTTCATGCAGCAATCGGTCCTCAGAACAGGACTCCTGCCTTCTTGGATTCGCGGTGAGGGCGGCAGGAGCTACGACGTTAGCGGCCTGGGGGCCAGCGGACGGCAGGTCACCGGCTTCAAATTCAACGATTGGAAAGACATCAACACGGATCAGATGGGTTTGATCGAGAGGGTCGGAGAACGCCAACTTAATTCCAACACCCCCAGCTTCGACGGGCACACCAAAACCGCCCAAGGTTATGTCAGCCAGATTCTCGAAGGCCTCGAGCGGACTTACCGGTTGCTGATCGAATATCGGCAGGAGATTCTGGCTCCGAAAGGTCCCTTATCTCTTTTCCGCCATCAACCAGTGAGGTTTTTAGCGAGAGGAACAAAGTCCTACCGCGCCATGCTCTCGAGACTTCGTCACCCTGAGATGCTCGAAAATGGCGCGGATCGAAGTATCGAAATGGAACGGCTGCTGACCGGCGCGGTGCAGGAAAATTCCGAGCCCACGCCGCCGAGCTGGCCCCTCCACGCTTGTGAGCGACAAGCCTTGGAACAGCTCGACATTCCCTCGTTCCACGGCACCACCGATCGCCGCTCTCTCTACGCCGACGAGCTCGAGGTTGTGCCGCATTATTTCGAATCGGCCTCATTCAATCGGGTGATGGCACGCTTCGAAGGCTTGGATGAATCGGATCTTCGGCGCCAGAGCTCCTATTGCCGAGCGGCCCTCGAGATCCGCTTCAATGGTCGGCACTTCGAGCAAGCTTCTACTCAGCGCCCCGAGTCTCTTTCACGCGACGAAAGAGGCGACTCGAGAGAGCTCACAAGCGAAGAGCTCATCATGGCGGCGAAGCAAATCGGCGAAGACCTCTGCCACAGAGCCATCTATGGCGAGGACCAGACCGCCTCATGGATCTCGGTGCGCTTCGATACCGAGACCGGCCGGCAGGGACTCGGACCTCTCGGGCCTGGTCTCTATGACGGGGCCTGCGGGGTGGCGATCTTTTTGACCGCCTTGGCGGCGGTGACCCGGCAAACGAAGTATGCCGAATTGGCCAGGGCGGCGCTCCGGCCCCTCTGCCGTTCCCTCGAGAGCTCAAGCTCCCCGCATCGATTGCCGGTCAGCGGTACTTGCGGAATCGGCGGCATGATCTACGGCCTCACCTTCTGTGGCCGCACCCTCGGCGACACCGATTTGCTCGACAGCGCCCGTACCCTCGCGGCCACCATCACCGCCGAGAGAATCGCCGAGGATAATATTTATGACGTGATCGGCGGCGCCGCCGGAGCCGCACTCGGTTTATTGGCCTTGGATGGCGGCGAGCACACAGCGGCCTTGCGCACCGCCATTTCATGCGCCGATCACCTGCTCGAGCAGAGAAGCGCAGGCCCGGAAACTGGCGGCCACAGAGTCTGGCACCATCCCAGGGCGACCCAACCTTTGACCGGCTTCGCCCATGGCGCCGCCGGCATCGCATACAGCTTATTAAAGATATTCACCGTCACCGGCAAGAGTGAGTATCGCCTGGCGGCACTGGAAGCGATCTCCTACGAAGCCAGCGTCTATCAGGAAGATGCAAGGAATTGGCCCGACTTTCGGCATGGACGCAGAGATAGCCCGCTTGGCATGACGGCCTGGTGTGCCGGCGCCACCGGCATCGGTCTGTCGCGGCTGCGGTGCCTGGATCTGGTCGCCGATTCAGATTTCCAGCTGGACGTCGAAAGGGCGATTCAGGCGACCCTCCGGGAGATCGGCTCAGGAACCGACCATCTCTGCTGTGGACGCATGGGTCGGGTCGCCTTTCTACACGAAGCAGGAATGCGCTTGGAGCGTGAAGACCTGATCGATGTGGCCCGTAGCAACGCTGCCGCCATATTGAAAGGTGCGCAACGCCGAGGTGGTCTATCGCTGTGGGCGGCAACCTCGGACGCGGTCTTTTGCCCGTCCTTTTTTCAGGGAACTTCAGGTGTCGGATATGAGCTCTTGAGCTTGGCACGTCCGAACCAATTACCATCTGTTCTGCTCTGGGATTGATCATACGGAGGCTACGTTTCAGCAGCCAATCCTCGAGACCTGATCGCGATTCCGGCGTTGATCAGAATCAGCGCGATAAGGGCGAATACTCCGGAAATCCCGGCCAGGAGCCCGGGATCGTAAAAGCCGACATCACCATCTCATCGCCCGGCTGGATCCGCAGAGCCTGAAGCGTGAGATCGAATAGGGTTCGAACCGAAAGACCGGCCACCACCGGCGTCCCAGCAGCTACCGTGTCTTGGACAAAAGAGCTTTCGAGTCGACGAGCTTGCCGACCCCCGTCCAGGCGGCACCCGCAATACGCCCAGGCGGCGAGGAGGTCCGGCAAGAAAATATCAAGACGCTTACGGGCCACGAGACGACCACCCCGATACTCGTTCCTCCCGCACCCGCTCTCGAGCTTGCTGCCAAAAGAGCGAGCGCTCACGCCCAAACCGTCGGCCGGTTCGACAAGAAACTCATGGCGAGCCGCTCCCAAGCCGCGGGCGGTGACGCAACCAAAGGAATGAGATGAGGCCGGTGGTCGGCATCGGCACGAACCTGCCGGCGGTGCTCCTCGACGTTGCAGAGCTTGACCGCAGACTCAATTTTTCATTCAGACTCGAGAGCACGCTGGGCGCATTGGCTGAAGATGGGGATGTGCCGCGGCTCGCTAGCCAGGAGGAACTCGAGCACCGCTCCAATATCGGCACCGTGGCGAGTCAAGGCCTCGATGTCAGCGAGATCCTGGGTTCTACCCGCCCTCAGCTTCATCAGCATCAACACCTCAATGCCGACCACCGGCACCAGGCCGGTCCCCCCTTGGGTGACCTCGTTTGCTAGCAGAGGATCCTCCGGCAGCGCCGCGATGAGATCAATGACTCCCCATTGAACAACGTCAGCAATCTCCTCCCGAAACTTCAGCAGAGGCGTTGTTGAGGCAAAGGCTTCCGGGCCCACGAGGAAGTCCACGTCCTTTGTCGCCCGAGGATACCCGTGCAAGCCGACGGCGAGACCACCGACCAGGGCGTGCGGCACCCCGAGTTCAGTCAGGGCTTCTGAGACGCGCCGAGCGTCATCGAGCACCTGCTTCGCAACGACCCGTTCGAGCTCCTGCCAGCGACTCAACGTCGGCTCGCCACCAGTGCCCTGGTGCCGTCGGGATAGCGAATCTCTTCGTGCACATGGCTGTCCCGTGTCCTGGCCTCTGCTGCACTCGTTGGACCTCTCTCGCGGTCGCCGGGGACTCGGAAGTACGACGGCTTGGCTCCACGACGAACCGGGATCCTGGTCGCTCCTAGCGGTCCCAGCAGGAACCCCGGAGGATCCAGAGGTTTGATCAGATCATGAAGCTCAGTCTGCTGAAGATCCCAGTCGGACTGAAGGGCCACCCAGGTCTCGGCCTTCATCCGAAAGAACGCCGCCAGACGCTTCGCGGTGTCTATGCTGATCGCCCGTTTGCCTGCCAAGATCTCAGAGACCCTGGACCGAGGCATCTTGCAGCCACGAGCCAGTTCAGCTGCGGAGAGACCGAGAGGTTCGAGAAAGCGAGCTCGCAGGTATTCGCCTGGGTGGGATTCGGAATGAGTCCACATGGGTGTAACGTACTGCAGAACATATTGGTACGTCAAATGAATCAGCGTCTGTCGGCTATTGTATTCTCGAACCAGACGATCTCGTCGCCAGCGAAATTGGCCGAGACGATGTCGAGGTCAGCGTCGCCTACCCTTAGATGGTCCGGCGACTAGCCCAGGCGCTCGAGATAGCCCGTCCTGATTGCGACTCCGGCGGTGATCAGAATCAGCGCCATGAGTGCGAGCGCCGAGGGGCTGAGGGCCGGAATGTCGACGACCGGTGTAGCACCGCCGGCGGCGCGGATCATCCAATTGCCACCGCCGGGCACGAAAATGTCGATCTGGCCCATGAAGAGGTCAGACGGCAGAGTCGGCGGAGACGGCGGCGGTCCGGTCCAAACGCCGATCCAAGAGTCGCCCAGATTGGAGGTCGTATCGAGCGCCGCGGCAGCCGTCGAAGGGCTGATGTCGTGGTCGATGAAGCGTGGGATCACACCGATCAGCAGATCACCACCGGTCGGCGTTTGAAGTGGCGGCTCGATAGCGTAGGTCGAAAAGTGGAAGCCGTCTAAGGCCTCGATCTCCCTCGCATAGGTCGCCAGCCAGGTAGCACCGTTGGTCGGATCGCCGTCCGTGTCGTGGTAGATCACCAAATCGATCGGGGCGTTGAGGGTGATATTCGGACCGGGCGCGAACAACACTTCGATCTGACGGAGGTCGAACGGCGCGCCCAGACTGAAGCGATTGAACCACAGGAATTGCTGGGCCGTCGCGCCACCGATACCAAAAACCCCCTCGGCGGAACCGTCATCGAGAGTCAGCTCGATCGGAAACGAGGTGGCAGCGCCGCGAGACTCCATCGGCTTGAGCGGCAAGTAGATTGAGTCACTCTCGTTTTCTGGCCGCTGGCTTGCGTCCGGGGTCTTCGCCTGAAGCGATATCGTCGACAGCACAAGAAGCATGCAAGCCAGATAGAGCTCTCGTGCGGCAATGATCGAGAAGCCGAGGCGCTTCCGTCCCTGGTGCGCTGGTGTTTTCACACTGGTTTCCAGCCGCGAAATGAGCTTCATTCCAATTCCTCCGGACATCTGTTGATGGGGCTGCGGTCACTGAATCAGGGCACCGGTGGTGACCACGCCGAGGTATCACCGGACTCGAATCCGTCCTTGAAGAGGTAGTCCGTCAGGATCATGGCGTCGAGGTAGGCATCGAAAGTCGAGCCGAGCAAAAGGGTGAGATCGAAGCTGCAGAGCGCCGATGCGGTGCCGCCGACCGCCGCCGGTCTGATCTGCAATGGTTCCCACACACCAAAGGTATCTTGGAGCAGCGCCAGGCTGCTGGTAGCGCCGAGGCTGTCGCCAGCGCAATCCGGCAGCGAGAAGAGCTCGCAGGTCGACGTGAGACTGATCAGGACACTGGCCGCACCGTCGAGCCGCGCTCGGGCGCTCACCTCATGCACGTCACGGGTATTGACGCACTGGCCGACCGAGAAGCTGTTGCCGGCCAGATTGGTCAGATGCACAGACCCCGATTGCAACGAGCCGTCGACATCTTCCGTGCTGTGCTCGATCTCTTCCGGAACGGTGCTGAGCAAGGTCCATGGATCGGTGAAACAGTCGAAATGGCTGTTCGCGAATAAGCTGATCAGATCGACCCTGAAGGTACGCTGGAAGTCATCACCGCCGGTGCCATTTCCGTCGCCGTCAAGGGCGACGCCGGCGAGGTCGCGAATCGAGCCGCAGACGAGCAGGCGATAGATGTTGTTGTCAAGCCTCTGACCGCCCAGCGAAAGGGTCGCGACAGCGCTCTTGTCGTCATAGGTCACGGCATCGATGGTGATCGTTTCATCGTTGCCGAGCGCGCCGCAGGCGTCGGTCGTCAGATCCACGTCGGCACCGGGGGCGACCAGCAGGTAGTTGGCCGGATTGGTCACATCGTCGGCATCGGTATCGCCGGGTGGGTTGCTCATCGCCTCACTGAACTCGACCAAAAGCTGGTTGATCGAGACTTTAGCGTCCTCACATTCGAGGATCTGGCCATCACCGGTGTCTGCGATCGAGTCAACGCGCGTCACGCTCGGAGCCACCAGATCGATCTCGGTCTCCTCGCTGGCGCTATCGTTGGCAACATTGGGATCGGTGGTAGAGCTCGACACCGACACCGAATTGATGAGGGTCCCGGTGGTCGAGGGGTCGACTGTCACCTCGACCTCGTAGACCCTTATGTCATTGACGCCGAGGTCTCCGAGCTGGCATGTCGGCACACCACTCGGATCGTTGTCGCAGCCGCTGGTGGCCACGAAAGTGACGCCGGCTGGCAGCACCTCGATGGCCGCGACCGAGGTCGCTGCCGACGGGCCGTGGTTGGTCACCGAGATCGTATAAGTCAGCGTGCTCGACGGGCTCGTCGGGTCAGAGGAATCTGTCTTGGTGATCGAAAGATCAGCTTCTCCGGTCAGTGCCGTATTGTCCGTGGCGGTGTTGTTGGCCGCCACAGGATCTGTCACAGAAGCTGCAATTGTGGCGGTATTCGACAATGTCCCCGAGGCAGCGCGATCGATCGAGCATTCTGCTGTGTAGGTCACCGAGCTGCCGGCTGGCAGCGACAGGGTGTCGGCAATGTCGCCGGAACCGAAGGTATTGCCGCTGGCTCCACCCACGGCAACGCTGGTCCGGCTACAGGTGAGATCGGCCGGGAATGCGTCGGTCACGCTGGCCGCCGGATCATCGCTCGGTCCGGCATTGGCGGCCACGATCGTATAGGTCACGGACTGGCCCGCCACGACAGTGCCGATACCGTCGGTCTTGGTGATCGCCAGATCGGCCACTGGCACCAGCACCGTGTCAAAATCCGTGGCGCTGTTATTTGCCGCCGCCGGGTCCGTCACCGACGTTGAGATCGACGCGGTATTCGAGAGCGTCCCTTTCGCCGAGGGGTCAATCGTGCAGGTCACCGTGTAGGTCACGGAGGAACTCGACGGCAGGCTGAGCGTCTCCGAAAGATCGCCAGACCCCGACATATTGCCGCTGGCACCGCCCGCCGCGACACTGGTAAAGGAGCAGCTCAGGGAGCTCGGGAAAGTGTCGGTGAGCGTCGCCGCCGGATCATCGCTCGGTCCGGCATTGGCGGCGACTATCGTATAGGTCACAGATTGGCCGGGAGTGGCCGAGGTCACACCATCGGTTTTTGTCACCGCCAGGTCCGCCTCCGGACTGAGCACCGTGTCACCATCCGTAGCGCTGTTATTTGCCGCCGCCGGGTCCGTCACCGACGCTGAGATCGACGCGGTATTCGAGAGCGTGCCGGTCGCCGAGGGGTCGATCGTGCAGGTCACCGTGTAGGTCACGGCGGAACTCGACGGCAGGCTGAGCGTCTCCGAAAGATTGCCAGACCCCGACGTATTGCCGCTGGCACCGCCCACCGCGACACTGGTAAACGAGCAGCTCAGGGAGCTCGGGAAGGTGTCGGTGATAGTCGCCGAAGGATCATCGCTCGGTCCGGCATTGGAAGCCACGATGGTATAGATCAGGGACTGGCCCGGCGTCGCCGAGGTCACGCCATCGGTTTTAGTCACGGCGAGATCGGCTGTGGGCGTCACCGTCGTATCCTCACTGAGGAAAGTGTCGATCAGGTCGCTATCGTTGGTCCGGGCAACACAGTCGAATGGCCACCAGGCCTCGAGACTGCCGCGGACATCTCCGCCAGCGGCGAGCTGAGCAGCGTCTCCTGCGGTCAATGCTCGACTGAAAAGTCGAACATCATCGAGAGTGCCGTCGAAAAATCCTGAGACGTTGTGGTTGGCACCGAGCAAAATGTCGGAAGCGAAGTTGAAGGTGGTGGCGTCGGTGCCGGTGGCTTCGATGCTGCCGTCGACGAAGAGGGTGATCGCCGAGCCGCTTTTCGTCACGGTGGCCAAATGCCAAGCGCCATCATTGAAAGTACCTGTCGAAAAGAGGCTTGTTCCGCCCACGGATCCGGGTGGGAAGCGGTGCAGAAAACGGATTGTGCCGCTGCTTGTCATCTCGAGCAGGGTGCTGCCCTGGCCATCAGAAGCTCGTCGGCCATCGATGATCTCCATCGTCGCCGCCGCGGAGGTCTTGAACCAGGCCGAGAGGGTGTAGTCGCCTTGCGCGAAGTCGACCACGACATTGCCGACACTGTCGTCGCCGTCAAAGTCGAGGGCGCGAGCGTTGGCGAAAGAGGTCGGTGGCACCATGGCGGTCGAGGTGGCGCCATCGATCCCAGCGATGTGACCCTTGGCCGTGGCATCGAGCGCCCGGCTTGCCAGACAGGCGCTCGCCTGATTCACCAGAGTGCCCGCGGAGGTGGATCCGGAAACGATCCCACTGATCGTGTAAGACTCCGAGTTGCCACCAACTATTGGCCCCAGAGTGCAAGTCGGCACTCCGGCCGGGTCCTCGGCACAGCCGCTGGTGGACACGGAGCCGAGCTCCGGAGGCAGGGCGTCATAGACCTCAACATTGGCCGCATCGTAAGGACCCGCGTTGGCGATCTCGACGGTGTAGCTCAGAGCAGCTCCTGCCGCCACCGGATCCGGCGAGTCGCTGGTGGTGATCGAGATATCAGTTTGCGGCCCGACGCCGCTGCAACCCAGGTCGATCAGCGGATGGAAAGTACCGGCGGCAAAGGTCTGCACCCGCACCTCATCGAGCAAGCCATCGAGGGGCTGGGTGTCGTCGATGCCGGCACCGAGGGCGAATCCGCTGCCTGCTCCGGCAGCTGGTGCGTTGGGTGTGGCGCCGCTGGTCGCGACAGCAGCGCAGTCGACGTAGAGCGTGCTGGTGCCGCTAGCTCGGACCAGGGCGACATGAGTCCACTCACCGGGGGTGACGGTGCCGCCGCTGAAAATGGTCACACCCGCCAAAAGTGCGCTCCACTGGCTACCCTGTCTCAGGATTCCCCAGCCGTTGAGAGAGGATTGACCGTTGTAGGCCAGGACGGCATTACCGGTCGAGGTCTTCGCATTGACCCAAGCTTCGATCGCGAAATCGTCCGTAGCGGTGGTGACCAGATTGCCAGACGAGTAACGGTCGTCGCCGTCAAAGGACATCGAGAGCGTGTTGAAGGGATTCGGCACGTCGGAAGAATAGGCCGGGTCGCCAAAGCGCGACAGATCGAGCCCGGCGATGAGGTCCGTCGTCGTCGCATTGCCCGTAGTGCCCGCAGCAGCTCCGAGATCGGCATCGCCGAGCGGATACCAGGCCTCGACGGTGGTCGCGCCACCGAGAGCGTCGATATCCATCGCCGAATCGTTGCCAGCGATCGGATCGGTGGCCGAGCCGGAGATCGCCGCGGTGTTGACCAAAGAGCCGGACGCACCAGCGTCGATGGTGCAATCGATCGTGTAGGTCACCGAAGAGCCGGCGGGCATGGCCAACGTTTCGGAGAGATCGCCGCTCGAATTGGTATTGCCGGTGGCGCCGCCGGCAGCAACGCTGGTGAATGAGCAAGTCAGGTCTGCCGGGAAATTATCGATCAGGCTGACGGTAGGATCGTCGCTGGGACCGTTGTTGGTGGCCACAACGGTGTAGGTGACCGCGCCACCTGGTGTCGCGAAAGCAACGCCATCGTCCTTGGTGACCCCGAGATCAGCTTCTGGGACCAGCAACGTGTCACTGTCTGTGGCGCTGTTGTTGGCTGCCGCAAGATCGTTGATCACTGCGGAGATAGTCGCCGTGTTGGACAGAGAGCCGGTCGAGTCACTGTCGATGTCACAGCTCACCGTATAAGTCACCGAGGCGCTGGCGGGCAGTATCAAGGTCTCGGCGAGGTTGCCCGATCCGCTGGCGGTATTGCCGGTGGCGCCGCCGGCGGCAACACTGGTGAAGGAACAAGTGAGATTGGACGGGAAGTTGTCGACAACCGACACATCTCCGGCGCCATTGGGGCCAGCGTTCGAAGCCACGATGGTGTAAACGACGGAACCGCCCGGAACGGCAGAAGTGACACCGTCAGTCTTGGTGACGGCCAGATTCGCGGAGATGCATGCGGGTGGAGAGGGGGCCAAAGCGGCGTCGAAGCCGAGGGTCAGGTTTGGAGCGTAATTCCAACCGCAGAATCCGCCACCTGTCACGTTGACCACCTGGTCGGCCGAACTGAAAGTCTCCGTGCCAGCGGGGTTGAATCCGGCTAACGCCCAAGAATCGATGGCGGTAAAGGGCAAGCCGCGCAAATCGACGTTGGCCAGACCGGTCTGACTTCCCGACGTTCGACAGTCTCGGGCTCTGGTGTAGTTGACGGAGGTCTGGAGACCACCTTGATTGAGCGATCCGGTTGAAGTGGAAAATGTCTTGTCACTTACAGTGACCCGAAGATCTGAAGGGTCGAGGCGGATCTTGGTGTACCTCGTCCTGACGTTGGTCCCCGGAGCTGCGCCGCCAGCCGTATATTGGGCGAAATTGAAGCTGCCACCGGTATTCACCAAAGTCAGATAGTCACTGGGAGTGCCGGCCATGTTGTGGCAGTAGATAGAGAAATTGCCGCTGCCGGGGTCGATCGTGTATTGACCGTCACCAGCGGTCGGATCCAGAGCCCGGACCTCGGAGCAACTCACAGGACAGCTACTGCCCTCGGCCGCTTTGCTGATCTCCTGACCCTGCGGCTGTCCCCAGGCCACCTGGACGCCCACGATCCAAAGCACCACCGAAAACTGCAGGCTGGTCAGAGAGCTCGATCTCGCCCGCTGGCGACCGACTCCAAATTCTCGTGGCAACGAGGCCCGGCATGCAAATAGAGACATTTGGGCGGATCTCCTGAAAGGGACGACCTGGGCAGTTGGCCGGTCGCGCGGCGCTCATCGCACTTCCCGCCCGGCGATAGATCTCAACTTTCGAGCTTCGGAGCGGAGATCGTAGCAGCTTGCCATGAGCCCACGGCATGGTCAGAGGAGTTCACAATTTCTCAGCGCTCAGCTTTGAGAGCTGGATCAGATCCGCGCTCAAAGACCCAGAGGCGGACCTTCCTAGTCGGCGATATCGTAGACGAACGAATGAACCTCAGCCCATCCGGTGAGATGGTGATAACCGAGTGGTTTAAACTAGAACAAAGGTTGTCATTTGTGGATCTCGATCATGCCACCCTCATGCCGAATCACTTTCAGCCAAGTCGGGCGTCTATCAATCAACCGTTGGGGTGAGCGCAAGACCACCCAGAGCTTCGAACCCAGGGGACGGTTTTCGGCACAGCGGTCCATCGCCCGAGTGGCTCATTGCATGGTTGGGGATTTGCTGTCACTGGCGACTATTTCGCCTTGCTCGGCGCACAACCCACGTTGGGCCGCCTCATCGAGCCAGACGATGATCGGCTCGAGGCCGAGCGGGTCGTCGTCCTCAACCACCACTACTGGCAACGTCATTTCGCTGCCGATCCGGCCGTGGTTGGCAGCAGCCTCGAGCTCGACGGCGGTCATCTGTACACCGCCGTCGGTGGACGCTTCACCCAAGGGGTATCATGATCGGCAGGAGGATAGACGATGGACAATTTCTCGCCGGTGGGGTCAGAGATCGAGGTGACGTCATGAGGATCGCGCTGCGCCCCGGCTGGCTGCTGGCGCTGCTCATCGCTTTGCTGCCGGCGCACCGTGCGGCCGCGCAGTTCTCGCCCGGTTTCTCAACGAACGGCATTACCCAAATTTTCGCCATGGCCGTCTTCGACGACGGTGACGGCCCGGCGCTCTACGCCGGTGGCAATATCAACAACGCCGATCTGATGCCGATCAACCGGGTCGCCAAATGGGACGGAACCAGCTGGGCACGGGTCGGTGGCGACGCCGTCAACGCCGCTGACGTCGGACCGGTACGCGTGCTCGAGACTCTCGATGACGGCAACGGAACGGCGCTCTATGTTGGCGGTGCTTTCCAAGAGATCGGCGGCCAGGCGGCGTCGAACGTCGGCCGTTGGGACGGCACGTCCTGGGCGTCCCTCGGCTCCGGCGTACCTTCCCCGGTAGCGTCCCTCGCGGTCTGGGATGACGGTGACGGCATGCGCCTTTTCGCCGGCGATGAAACCGGCGGCCTGTGGGCCTGGGATGGCCTCTCGTGGACACAGGAGATCGACCCTGCGCTGGTCAACGGCTCTCTCGACGCCCTCGCCGCCTACGACGGCCAGCTCTATCTGGCCGGCACCTTCAAAGAGATCGACGGTCTGGTCACCGGCTTCATCGCCAGCTGGGATGGTCAGGACGTGGCGGCATTGGCCGGAGGGCTCGACGCCACGTTCACTTTCCGCCAAGGCGTCACGTCGCTGCTCGTGCACGACCCGGGCTTGGGCGCGCGGCTCTTCGCCGGTGGCAATTTCGACCGTATCGATGGCCAGGTGGCCCGTGACGTCGGGTCCTGGAATGGCTCGGCCTGGGACCTCTCGGCCGAGGATCCACCCGGCGGCCCAGTGCGCTCGATGACGATCTTCGATGATGGCGGCGGCGCCGAGCTCGTGGTCTGTGGCGATCCGGTCTACCCCGGAGCCTCGGCCAGGGCGGCGGTGTCATCGTGGAACGGCTCGGTGTGGACGCCGGTGCATTCCAGCGACGCACCGACCATCGTCGAGCTCGAAGGCTCCCTCAATGGGCCGGTCTACGCGGTCGAGGTCTTCGATGGCGGCAGCGGTCCGGCGCTGCACGCCGGCGGCAGCTTCTCTTCTGACGGCATCCGCGCGACGATCAACGCGGCCCGTTTCGAGGCCGGCGTATGGACCGGGCTGTCGAAGAACCTGGAGCGCGGCTTCGATTCCTCGGTCACGGCGCTCGAAACGTTCACCTTCGGCGGCTCGGAGGCGCTCTACGCCGGCGGCTCTTTCAGCCGTGCCGGCACCGTCGTCGCCGACGGCATCGTCAAGCTCGACGGCGACGACTGGATACCGCTGCGTAGCCGTGTCCGGACCTTCGGCCTTTCCAGGCAGATCCGCGCCCTCGCCACCTACAATGACGGCGGCGGCGAGCGCCTGATCGCCGCCGGCCGCTTCCAGCGTTTAGATGCTCCCTTGCTCCAACATATCGCCGCCTGGGACGGCGTTTCGTGGTCGCCTCTGCTTTCGGGCCAGTCTTTCGACGGCGCCGGCTCAATCAGCCTCTATGCGCTCGAGGTGGTGGACTTCGGCTCCGGGCCGCTGCTGATCGTGGCCGGCGAATTCGTCAGCGCCGGCGGTGTGGTGGCCAACAACATCGCCGCTTGGGACGGCGTGGCCTTCTCGCCGCTCATCGGGCGGGGCAACGCCGGCACCAACGGCATCGTGCGGGTCCTGGCCTTCCATGACGACGGCAGCGGCTCGGCGCTTTACGTCGGCGGTGATTTCACCGAAGTCGGCGGCTACCCGATGCCCTATCTGGCCCGCTGGGACGGTGCCAGCTGGTCGGCGGTCGGCGTCGACGAGCTGGATCGCGCCGTGCATACCTTAGAAATCTTCGACGACAAGCTCTACCTCGGCGGCCTCTTCGTGCACGCCGGCAGCCAGGTAGTGAACCTGGTCGCCAAGTGGAACGGCACCGACTTCGAAGCGCTGGTCGGTCCGGCGGGCACGGGCGTCATCGGCAGCCCGGACTCGGTCGTCACCGTGCTGCGAGTGATCGACGCTGGCGACGGAGCGCGCCTCTACGCCACCGGCCTCTTCACCCACGCCGGTGGCATCGCGTCCGACAGCCTGGCGTCCTGGGACGGCACGCGTTGGCTAGACGTCATCGGCGCCAACGATCAAGGCTTCAAAGAAGGTGGCCACCGTCGCGCCCCGGCCGCCTTCGCCGGATTCGTCGACAACGAAGGCCCGAGCCTATGGGCTGGAGGCTCCTTTAGTGCCATCTACGGCCTCGCCTCGCACCGTATCGGCCGATATCGCGCCACCGTCGAAATCTTCGCCGACGGCTTCGAGTCGGGGGATGCCTCGGCCTGGACCGACATCGTACCGTAGGGACCATCGCCACCGCTGATGCCGATCTCGAGGCACTTATCTAAGATTTTGTTTACCTATCATGACCAAATCAAGTTTCTCCAAAGTGGCTCCCCACGTTCGAGCGATGATCTCGACGGCAATGCAGCCAAAGATGGCCTCCGGGGAAAAATCGCCGCAGCCGTTTGTCTCACGACATGTCCAGGAAATGATCTCAACAAAATCGCCGGCGAAAATGGCTGTGCAAATGGCGGAACAACGCTATCGGTATTACCGAAAACTCAAAGAGGAAACCGGAGTTAATATCAATTTCATTGACCATTTCACTGACTTGGTAAAGAAGATCAAGTCGTATAAAACGGGATTTAGGTACCATGACTACAAAGGTGTAGATGCCATTGTAGTCACGATTATAAAGATAAAGACATCAACCCCATGCTCGCTGACTATTCGGGGCCTAGATTCGAGACACAAAATCTGACGAGATTGCGCCCTACAGACACGGAAGCACTCTGCGAACCGCCGGTAGGCACAGGGCCACGGCGGCACCACCTGATCGTTCGGAGCCTCTGGGCCGGCCATCCGCCGACGAGGGTTCGACTTCCCGGAGACCGTGTCAACATCATGAACAATTCTCGTATCGTTGCCTTTGCCGCCGCTTGGCTGATTTCAAACATGACCGTCCTGGCTACTGGCGCCGAGCCAGCTCGCAGCCAGGCCGCCGACGCCTGCCCCATCGTGACGGTGGTTGAGACAGGGATGCCGTTGCCCGACGGCGGTTCCCTGGTGATCAACTCGGCGGGCATCATCAATCGAAAGAAAGACGTTGCCTTCGTTGCCAGGATCAACGAAAGCGAGAGAAATTGGGGCGTTTTCGTCGCGGGACCCTCGGGGTTGCGCGAGATCATCCGAGGCTGCGGTGCCACCGGCGGCCAAGGAGGCGGCGGAGTTTGCGGCGATCCGACGCCGATCGGCGGCACTTTCGGCGGCCTTTTCGATCACAACAACCTCGAGCCGAGGATGAACGATTCGGGAGATGTGGTCTTCCTCGCCGACGTCTCGAACGGTAGCTCTGCGCGAGGTCTTTTCCTTTATAAAGCTGCCGATCAAACCTTGGTCAAAGTCGTCGCACTCGGAGATTCCTCTCCTCGTGGTGGAACGATAGAGGCTATCGGCAATGGGGTTGTGAGCGATCAAGGGCAAGTCGCTTTCCTGGCCTGGGATGCCGGGACCAACAACTCTGACTCCTACCTGGCGCTCTGGGACGAAGGAAGTCTCGAAGTGGCCGTGGCCCCGGGAGATCCGACGCCCCAGGGCGGAGTCGTCGAGCTCGTGAGCAATGGCACCGCCGGCTTTCCCGACGGAACTCGCGTTTTGCTTTCTCCGACTCCCTCGTTCGGCGATTCATGGCGTCTCGCGGCATCGGTGGCTGGTACGACCAGCAACGGGGTGTTGCTCTTCGAAAATGACATTTCCTCCTGGCTGATCCGCGAAGGCGATCCGGTGCCAGGCGGCGGAGTCTTCACCAGCGTCGGGATTCCCATGCTGCGAAACGGTAGAGCCACCTTCGCTTCGGCCAATCCCGATGGCGCCTTCATCGGCACCCCGGGCGGCTGGCAGCCCGTGTGGATCGAAGGGCAGACCCTCGATGGCGCGCTGATCGAGTCAATCGACATCGCCTCAGGCCGCCACATTCTCGACGATAGGGGGCAAGTCACTCTCTACGTTGTGGTCCAGGACGGTGACACTTTCGTGTCAATGTTCGCTCGCTGGAACGAATCAGACGGACTCGTCCCCTTCGTCAAGCGTATGGATGAGGCTCCCGGCGGTGGTACGGTTTGGGGTTTTAACGAGGAGGTCTCGGTCAACAGGGCGGGTGACGTGGTCTTGAATCTCTTCATCGGGCGTTCTGGTGAGCTCGTCTCGGGGCTATTCCGTATCGACAACTGCCTGGCCAGCGAAATCTTCGCGGATGGATTCGAAAGCGGAAATACAGACCTTTGGAGCATCAGCCGGCCCTGACTCGGCCTTGTTAGGGCCGTCGCAGGGAGCGCAACGAAATCTTGTTGATCATTTTGCTCGTGGCGCCGAGCCCGCTGATGGTGCCGAGGCGATTCGGTGCCAGGCACTTCTCGACTGCTTCTCGACTGGGCCGATTCACCGGATCTCCGTACGCCAGAAATCGATCAGACTGAGGGCGATAAGATTGCGCCGGGAGATCTGGCCGAGTCGGGCGTCTATCGATCAGCTCTTGGGGTGAGCGGCAAAACATCCAGCTTCGAAAACAGGGGAATCCGATGAACGTTGTCTTCGATCTGCGCCTCGCTTGCCGCTCATTGCTGAAGCGTCCGGGCTTCTCGGCCCTGGTGATCGCCACCATGGCGGTCGGAATCGGCGCCAATTTGGCTGTCTTCGGATATTTGAGCTACTTCCTTTGGCCCGAGATCGAGGCGCCTCAGCCCGACCGCCTGGTGTGGCTCTTCTCGGCCACGCCCGAAGCGCCCGACGGCTGGCCGTCGTATCCCGACCTGCGCGATGTGATGGCCAGCAATAGCGTCTTCGAGCAAGTCGGCGGCTCGCGGGTTTTCGGCACAGCGGTCCATCGCCCGAGTGGCTCATTGCATGGTTGGGGATTTGCTGTCACTGGCGACTATTTCGCCTTGCTCGGCGCACAACCCACGTTGGGCCGCCTCATCGAGCCAGACGATGATCGGCTCGAGGCCGAGCGGGTCGTCGTCCTCAACCACCACTACTGGCAACGTCATTTCGCTGCCGATCCGGCCGTGGTTGGCAGCAGCCTCGAGCTCGACGGCGGTCATCTGTATACCGTCGTCGGTGTCACGGCGAAAGGATTTCAAGGCACGGGTCTGGCCGGTTCGCTCTACATTCCGGTCGCTAGCTCTGGCAACCTGATCAGCGATCTGGAGGATCGTGAAGCCGGTTGGACGAGCGCGGTGGCGCGACTACGACCGGGCATCGACCGGCAGGCAGCGGAAGCTTCTTTGGTGCCCCTTGCTCGTGGACTCGACGAAGCCCATCCACGCCGCCAACCGCGCCATTTGCGTCTCGCATTTGCCACCGAGCATCGATGGGCAGCCGAGGGAGATACGGAGCTCACCGGTGCCCGAATGCTGATGGTCGCGGTCGGCCTCTTGCTCTTGCTGGCCTGCGCCAACGTCGCCAACCTGATGCTCGCTCGGGCCACGGCGCGGCGCCGCGAGTTGGGAGTTCTGGCCGCGTTGGGTGCCGACCGCTGGCGTCTGGCGACCCAACTACTGGCGGAAAGTCTGATGCTGGCCACTGCTGGCAGCTTCTTGGGCATCCTCTTCGGGCGCCGATTCTTGCAGGTCATTGAGACGTATCTGCTGCATACGACGCCCATCGGCCTCGGTGAATGGGCCTACGGCTCGTCGGTCACCACCAATAACAGCTCCATGACCATTTTCTTGGTCGGCGTGACCGTCGGCTGTGCCTTGCTCTTCGGCCTGGCACCGGTTCTTCAGACCTTTCGCCAAGACCTGGTCTCTGCGCTCGCCGCAGACTTGGGAGCGGACCGGCGAGGCCGCGGGCTGCGAGGCCGAGGGCTAAGTGCCCGGGAAGGGCTGGTGGTCGCCCAGGTGGCTCTGTCCTTGGTCTTGCTCACCAGCGCCGGCTTGCTCGCTCGTTCCCTATGGTCGGCGAGGGCTCAAGATCCAGGATTCGAGGTGCAAGGACTGCACCTCGCGACGCTGCATAATCCAATACGTGGTGACCAGGCGGCCGCTCAGGATCAATACCAAGACTTGTTGAGAGAGACCCGCCGCCTGCCAGGTGTGCACCAAGCCAGCCTGGTCTACAGTCTGCCCCTGGGCGCCTACAATCGTCCGGCTACCGTGCGCATCGCTCAGGGTGAGCCGGTGGAGATCAGGACCAATATCGTCGCGGACGGCTATTTCAACACCCTCGGGACTCCGTGGCTGCAAGGGCGAGATTTCAATTCCCGTGATCGAAAGGGCAGTCCCGGTGCGGTCATCGTCAATCGCGCCGCGGCCGATCAATATTGGCCCGACCGGAGTCCTCTAGGGCAACAATTCTCCCTTTTGCAGGCCGACGGCACCGAAGAGCGATTCGCAGTCGTTGGAGTGGTCGCGGGATATCGTGATCGCAACCTGCTTCAGGCGCCGGAACCGACTGTCTATTTTTCGCTCCACCAACGCTTTGCGCGCCGTCTGACCTTGATCACCCGAACCTCAGCCCCTCTCGAGGGACCGCTGCACGACCTGTTGCGAAGTCGCTTTCCCGATCTGGCGATTATCGAGACAGCGCCATTCAGCGAGCAAGTCCGCCGCGTCCTGGGCAACCAACACATGCACGTCGACCTGGCTGGCGCCTTTGGAGCTTTGGGGTTGCTGCTCGCCGGTCTCGGCATTTTCAGCGTGCTGAGCTATTCGATCAGTCGCCGCCGACGAGAAATCGGCCTGCGCATGGCGATCGGTGCTGACCGCCATGCCGTTGTCCGCATGGTCCTCGGCGAAACCGGCCGTCTGGTCGCCGCCGGGCTGGTCCTCGGCTTGGTCGCCGCCTGGGCGCTGACTGGTCTGCTCGACAGCATGCTCTACGGCGTCGCCGGCCACGATCCACTGACCTTCACCGCCGTCGTCGCGCTGCTATGCATCACGGCCCTGGTGGCAGCATTCCTGCCAGCTCGTTACGCCTCGCGGATCGAACCCGTGCAAGCCCTGCGCGAAGATTCCTAACGACCAGAGAGCTACGGCAGTCTCTACCCACCGAACGGAGTCGGGGTGAAGACGCCGGCAATGGCGATCAAGATGTCGAGGCCTGCGAAGGGTTGGACCGCTTTGTCGACCAAGCGTTGGGCGGTTTCCGGCTTTGATAGTTCCAGCGAGCGTCGCCAGTCGCTCACCGCTCGGATCGAGCGCCGCTGCGGCTTTAGCAAGGACGTTCTCTCGCCGGCCGTAACCGCGGCCGCGGTGGACCGGGCGCACAAGAATAGCTGTCTGGCATCTCTATGTGCAGGTATCAACATTTCCCAGGGCATTTTAGGCCTCGATCCGAGGTGATGGCCAGCACGGCCAGGCCAGGTCTTGACGAAGTCGAGTCCGAAGTCGGCGTACCGCTCTTCGTGCTCGAGCCGACTCGGCCGGCATTGAGGGTGATTCACAACGCCGAGTTGGGCGAAGGCTCAGAATTGAAATTCAGCTGACTGCAAGAAAGAGCTATGACCTTCCCCCGTATGCCGACCATCGAAGCGGCGAACACCTGATCGGCCAGCGATTTGGGGCTGACTCGGAGACCGGGCCTGCGACAAGGAGCCGTGGAAGCGGCTGCGCCCCAGAGAAGTGGTCCCCCTGTGCCACGAGGCGAGGGGATACGCCGGTCGACCTGTCGGGTTTCAGGATGAAGCCTTGACGGTATGCGGCTGCCCCCCCCGCTCTGTACAATGGCCGCATGACGCTCACCGAGTTGCTGGAGCTGGCAGGCCGACATCCCAAGGTTCTCTTGTTGATCTTCAGCGTGCTGCCGCTCGCCGCGTGGCTTGTCGGTCGGTGCCATCAGCGCCCCGCGGGCGGTGGCCAGGCCCCTTGGCGCTACCTCTATTCAGTCTTCGCCTATCTGGCCTGTGTGCCTGGAGTCGTGGCGACCGTGCTGGTGGCCTTCACCTTCTTCTTCACGGACGAGAGTCTGCTCGATCTCAATCTGGCGGTCTTCTTCCTGCCGCCGATCTCTATGGTCGCCACCCTGATGCTGATGAGCCGCAGCGTCGATTTCGCTGAGGTGCCAGGACTTGATCGCCTCTATGGCCTCATCGTGATGATTGCGGTGAGCTTCATGATCGCCCTGGTGGTCCAAAAGACCTTCATCGTCATTTTCTTCGGCGCCTCGATCGTCTACCTGCTGCTTTTCGCCGTCGGCGCCTTTCTGCTCTTGAAATGGGCGACGAACCGAGTCTTTAGCCCCAGTCGCTAGTGGGGTATACCTGCCGGTCTAAAACCGGCAAGGCGATGAACGGGGCGTCGATCGCCGGCTGTTGGCCTAGCAGCCCGTGGTAAAAGTCGAGCCGCGCTGCGAGCGGCCCTTTTCCGCCAGCTCAGCGTTGCAAAATCTCGAAA
>JAOBYG010565495.1:0-14930 GCA_025403545.1 Epizoanthus stellaris | reverse complement strand
CATCGATGCGCCGACCCGAGTATCGTGCTATAACCGATATCTCCTCGACTTGCCTTTCACCATTATTCATATATATACGCTAAACCAAAACCATATTCAAATACTAAAAATAAAACATCCCAATTTCAGCATCTCCATGGTAAACAGCTAAAAGCTTACGAACTGCACAAAGAGAGTCTTAATACAGGATCAGCGAAACAATACATACAGCAAACAGACGAACCCAGCACCTCAACAACCTCGACTAAACAACCAGACGAACCCAGCACCTCAACAACCTCGACTAAACAAACAGACGAACCCAGCACCTCAACAACCTCGACTAAACAACCAGACGAACCCAGCACCTCGACTAACCAGTTAGATATATCTTTCAACTTCTCTGATTATGGCGAAGAAGAATGTTTTGGAGAGGAGGGTTTAACCCAAATATACAAATCACACTCCCAAGACATCATAAAAGATAAAAACGACGCTGTACTGGACCAAGACAAACACGGCCAACGGAACGAAAACAAAAACGAAAATCCAGAACAAGAGCTATGTCCAAAACAAGACGAAAATCCAGAACAAGAGCTGCTAGATCTAGAAAAAGAAGGAAACAAAAATGAAACAATGCAGGGAAAATTAATAAGAAACAAACGTAAGGTTATGACCCCTGGCCACGTAACAACAGAAGACAGCGTTACAGCTAAGAAGCAACGGTTTTGTGACATTATAAAATTTAAAATAAATAGATTAAACATACTCACAAACAACATCACAATCCTAGAAGATGAAAGAAAGGCCTTCACAGATGACATAAACACAAGAATCTCACTCTTAGAAATGGAAAAGAAAGAACGAGACGTAGAATTTTCAAGAAAATTAAAAACTTTAGAGCAAGGAAAATCAAAACTGAACAAAGACGTACTTGAACACATGGAACAATTTATGTCCTCTGACAATGCGTAAATAATTTTTTGTAACCTACAGTTAAAAATGACACAAGCAATCAAATAAACTCGTTATTTAAATATATATTTTAATACTGAACTTGCATCCTACTCTCCTTATACAAAATTACACAAAACAAAAGTTATTATATACAAAAATCTATATCACTCATTTTAGTATGTAACATTACACGTGTACTAAATAAATTTCTAAGCTTAGGCAATGCTGAATGCGCTATAGTAATTTCAGGCAAACCTTTCAAACCTCTTCTAGCACCATTTAAAATTCCTCTTACCCTCTTATCAACTCTACTATATTTATCAAAAGGAACAACTAAAATCACGGAATCAAACTCCTCAGCCCCCTTTTCCCTTCCCTTCCCGTCACAGACACCTTCCCTAAAATTAGCACATTCCTCATATGTTAACATATTCTTCTTCAAAAATAATTTGCCATAACCAACTCTAGCTAATCTAATCCTAAATAGTACGATCGAATGATTAAAATCCTCAGCAGTAGACGAATTACGAAAATAACGCACAGCCTCGGTCCTTAATAAACCTTTGAACACACTGCTATTATGATTTGAACTAGGATCTAAGTAACTAAATCTGTGATTTAATTTGAAATACGTACTTCTATGTATACTATTACTAGTAACACTCACATCGTCAATATTCAAATTTAAATCTAAAAACTGCGCACTATAGTTATTAATCTTAAAAGTAATAACTAAGTTATGTGGATAAAATACAGTTAACAATTTAATCTCCTCTATAATAACATTCTCATCACTGGTATTGAAAAACATAAAACCATCGTCTGCATATCTACACAACAATTTTAAACTATCCTCCCTGCAAACCAACTGATAATTGTATTCGGCGAATAACAACACCAAGTCACTTATTTCCTTACTGAAATAACACCCCATAGAGACACCCTTAATTTGTTTATATACAGAACTACCAACATTAAAGTAGTTTGAATCATTACAGAAACTATATAAAGCTACTAAAAATTCCATCCTATCTTCATCTAAACCCAAAGTCCTAAACACACTTCTTATCACTAAATGAGCATCATGAAGTAACACATTAGTATACAAATTAGAAAAGTCAAAAGTAACGAAACTATGACCCTCTAAACCATTAACAACTAACTTCTCTAAAAGAGCAATAAAGTCAGAGGTACTACTTAAAGCAGTAAAAACGAACCCATTTCCCAATAAAAAATCTTTAAAATTAACAGTTAATTCGCGTAAACTATTTTGTAATACACGAGAAGCTTCTAATGTAATCCAATTATACCCAGTAACAATAGGTCTAGCAGTCAATTTGTTTTCATTTAAAACACTAGCTGGTTCAGATAATTTATGTAATTTTGGCATTAAATTTAAACTTGGCAGAACATAATCACTCTGTTTTCTCTTAAACAAATAATAACGCTCCACCCTAGTAACAACATGTTTGTGCTCATTCACTAAGATAATCAAAGCCTTCCTAATAAATTTTGTAAGATTCAAAATCCCACTAACATCCCCAAAATACTGATAAAATCCAGAAGTTAAATGACGCTTATATTCCCGCTCATACCAACCCTTAGAATTCATAGACCACCCTAAACCCTTATCACTCTCCCGTACTATAATCTCCTCATTATCTACTAAATTCTTCATAGCAACTTTTTCTCCAATTCCCATATTAACTTTACGCTTTACTTTCATTCGCCTTATACGAAAATTGCTTATAGCCCTATCAAGAAGTTCAAAAGCTTTATATACAAAGTTCCTCTCTCTCGTAGTTATCTCCGGATGAGATAAGTACTCCATTATCCTCTGTCTCCTGGTTCCGATGCACTGTTTCTGTCCATTCCCTTTTACACGTGGTAGACCTGTCGTCCTTCCTTTCCTCCCATGAGCAACCCGCATAACCATTTTTAATATTGCCTTTTCAGTAGAGAATTTTATATTCTTAACAGCTGACAAAGTCTTAGAAGTCTCAATATCAGTGGGCACAAATCCTCCACTTCTATTTAATAGTTGTTTCGTCTCTTCATCTACCTCCGCGCCCGTAAAATTATGATACATAATTTTGCACTTTGATCCTTCCTTTTTTACCTCCACCATTAAAGCCTTCCTTCTAAAATCTCCTATCAACAGTCGCAGTTTTCTATCCATAATTGTTCCCCTCTCTTTTATAAGTGTATCAAGTTTTCCAGTGCATCGAATATCTACTTTTCCGCGATGTATTTTATCTTTCAGTTTCCCCTTCATTTGAACCTTCAGAGACTCCATCTCGGCTTTAACACAGTTCAGTTTGGCTGTTAAATCAGTATTTTCACTAAGCCTTTCATTGTCAATATCATTATCGATGGTCGTATCCTGCCCGCCGTTACGCACAATCAAAACTGTCGAACTCCCAGCACGTAATTTATAAAAATCAAATCTCAAATTAGTTAACATCAGACTTTTGTCCCCATATGTCAGTAAATCTTTGATTACATCTCTCCCGACTTCTTTAAATTTCAGAATTTGCTCTCGCCAAGCCACTGTCTCTTCAACATTCATGTTTGTGATACTTCAAATCAACTAATCTTTTCACATCAAATCACGCCACGCCATGCTTAGGCATCTCCTAAACACTTAGCTCATGAAAACTAAATTAAACCACTTAATGGACATAAAAAGAAAACATTTCCTGTTGCCGGAAAACTAAACCTAATCAATATTATAAATAGGTTCTAAAATCGTAATCTTAGTAGCAGTAATTGCACAGCATAAATTGCCCAACTCTCAAAATTTGCACAACTCTCAAAAATCTTCATAAAATGGAGCAAGACACTACTAAGGTAAGGAACGCCTACATGTACTATTAATAAATATTATTAATACAAATACAAAATGTTACAGGTTATTTCAAATGTCTTCCCCCCCTACCCCGATGTTATTTTAAATTCTTGCCCAACTTGACCCACCCTCGGTATATCATGACACATCACGCATAGGGTTTGGCTGGCGCGTACAGTACTGAAATGTGTAGTTATTCTGAGAAATTACGCTCAGATAACTGACTCTCGTTCCTTGCCCCTGATGATGAAACGAGATGTCGATGTGTCTTGATAACATTAGAAAAAACCTTTAACTATTAAATCGTACGGCGCTGTACATATCTAGCTTGTATATTATTACTGTTTACACTGTAAAATTAATTTGATCAATCTCTTAAAAGTAAGTACTGACTATTTGCTTTGATTTCAAGAATTAATGTCCTTACTCAGATTAAAATTTCTAAAATAAAATTAACCAAAGCAAGTTCGAGTGATTCGTACCTTACGTGTGAAGCAAAACGAACAAGAAATCTCACTCTAGTACAGAAGCTTTGCTTGTGAGATATTGTTCACTTAATGTGTCATATATCCACTATATATGGAATGGTGTTCTAATTCTGATACTTCTGAAATAAGCAATAACCAAATAAATGCAAGTAACTACTGTTATCTCTTTGTAGGAGTTAGAAGACACCATCATTGCCAGAGCAAGACTTCCCTCTGGTGCCTACATTAATAAAAGAGTCATGAAAACTGACTTAGTTCAGGTGGGTGACATTTAATTTGTGCCCAGATGAAATAATGCAAAGATAAACAGTAAAATGATGTAATAAGGTTTCTGTTAATGTTAAGATAGGGCAAGAATGAGAAGTGTGATATTTAAAACATACACACAAGTACCTGATTAGCTTCCTTGATCGGAGAGATTAGGACAGGGCTTTTTGGAGTTTATGGGGACTGGGATGCAGACTACTATATCATAGCTAATTAAGGCTAATTTGGTAGACCCATACCAATTAAGTGATAATTACGTCAATTATGATTTTGTGGCTGCCATCTACAATTGTTCTCAATCTCAATTGACATCGATTATGCAAACCCCTTGGAAAGCCCCAGAAAATATTAAGTTATATTTTTGGGTGCATACTTCTTGCCCTTATCCTTCCTAACTTGACCTTATCCTTATGCCTGGAATATTTTTCCAAACAATTTTTCTAAATATTATGAATTTTTCCAATAGGTGTTGCGGGAAGATGGAGTTGACTGGGATGTGTTTGTTGTGCCAGCAGCCAATACGGAAATATATGTGGAACCAGATTCCACATTTGGCAGCATCTGTGGGAGGCAGAAGCGACTAATATTTATTTTAAAGGAAAAACATATCTCGTCCTAATTATGTCTTATCCTTGTCCTAATTATGATGTCTTATTTTGGCCAATTTACTCCCAGTTTAAAATGATAGCCAACATTTATAAATAAGAGAACCTAGGTTACATAATTATTGTATTAATTTTATTTACATTGCCTAATAAAATTTAAGTCATATATGTAAGAAGGGAAGGCAATGTTTTTAATATTGTTATTTTCAGATATGCTTTACAGCCCAAAGGGTACTCAGATATATAAGTAATGGATTTTATTGGGTTTTGAATGAGAATTTTCCCTGGTATTTTTGTTGGTATAATTATGACATTCTGGCCAATATTTTTTGGGGGTGGTCAGATGCTTGTAGTGGTACATGTACTTCTAGCAGGATGTGAAAAATGAATGATATTTTTCTGGGTTTATTATTGGCCCATGGGTACATTTAAATAAATTTACATTTGCAATAAATTATAGCTTCAATCGCCTCAATCATTATTTTTACAACTGAGTGCCCCCAGGGCTTTAATAATTACATGTATTTTGTATTTTAATACATGTTTTAATATGTTACTGTTTAGATATAGATTTTACAGAATAATAGGCATCATATCTGTTGGATTGCCGAATATTAAAAGTTATTATTGTTATCGTTACAATCAGCGAGGAATGTTTTTTAACCATCTAACCCACAAACACGCCAAATGAAAATGTGCTAAATTCTCCTTGTCTTTCTCTATGTATTTATTGTAAACAAGTTATGAGAAATTGCAGTTTCTCATCAGTTCCATGATTCTTAAATTATCAAATTTATACTGAATATGTTTCTAATGTGTATTATAAGGAGATGTTAGATGTTGAATATTATAATTGGCCTGAATGGGTGAGAAAAAGTAGTGACATTAAGGAATTTAGATCTATAGAATAGGGAACAAAATGATATAATATTGGCAATTAGCAGTTACCCTGATACTTTTAATAATGAAGCTTTGGGCACATGCAGTAGCAGTTGTATTAACAGTAAAATTAATTATTGTATAATAAAGTGACACCTCACAATAAGTATAATCAATTGTCTCACTAGACAGCTGTAATTTAGTGTGTGGCATGGCTGGATATTAGGCCGGTTCACTCCAGACATCCAAGTGTACGTACAGCCAAGTGCACTTGAGAACAATTTCGTAAAATAACTAAATAACAGGTGTCACTTCTGGGATATTTAAAAACCGAACTGTAAATCAATATCTGTGAATAGCGCTCTGCTGCACAAATCCTTTCACTGAAGATAACAATCTCTCAATGTAATTAGCGACCTGTTATTGTAATTTGCAGCTACATGTATACATTTATCACCTGTAAACAAGCTTGTATTCTGATTGGGTAAGTTTGCTTCAAGTATGGTGCAGACAACACTTCAGAGTGCACTTCGGATTCTTTGAAAAGTTTGAATCTCTACGGTAATAAAGTATGAAGCTCGGCCTTGTATTGTGATGTTCACTCAAGTTCGCTAGTGTGAACTGGGCTATTATTACTAGTAATGCCATGTTTTCAAGAGGTGTAAGAGTTAAGAATTGCTCATTTGTTGAAACTGGTGTTTTGAACTTGAGAATGGGCACCTGCATGGTTGCAATCATTTCTATAAATCTAGTACAAACAGGATATTTGTAACTACACATTTCAGGACACCCTGCCTCTGCTTGGATCTCTCTTCCTTTGTTTGTACTAAATGTATTTGGATAATAAAACAAAGTTGCCAGGATTATTTGTGATGTGGCCATTCTTATAAGGGGGGTGGAGTCCGGCGACTTGACCAAATGGCAATCAGTCCCAAGAGTTTTGAAAAGGATTAGTGTTAAATCTCAACATCCAATATTGGAAGTACCATTTGAATCTATACATAAACTTCCTGTACTGTTGCCTTCTCACTTCCTGTACTGTTATCTCCTCACTTCCTGTACTGTTATCTCCTCACTTCCTGTACTGTTGCCTCCTCACTTCCTGTACTGTTGCTATAGTTGCTCTAGATAAAAAATCGCTTAAAGTTGCAGCCACTAGTAATATTGATTTAGTAACCTTATATTTTCTGTCAGAAAACCTGTATTAAAAACACAACAATCAGAGGACTACCGGTACACTTTCCTCTTATCATAATCTCGAGAAAAAACAACTAGTTAAGGGACCTGCGACATGAAGGTTGCTAAGGAAGCTGTTTTTTCCCCATTAAGCTCGTGCCATCTTTATCGCAAATATGGCGCTTCGAATCACAATTATATTTCCCTTAGTAACAGCTGATTTCTTGATGTTGCAGGTCCCTTAATATACCCAAAAATGCTCATGGAGAAAGTTGGTGAACAAGCTAGTGCTTAATGGGACACTGAAGTAAAAGAAAAACCGGCCATATTGTTTTGTACAATGATAAATAATTCGTGAAAAGATTTTTAAAATATCACTTCATAAGCATACCGTATATATAAAAATTATGTGGAATAAAATTGCCAAATAAAAATTGTAATGTGCAAAACTTATTTTCAATTTTAACATTTTGTGATGTCACAATGATATGGGCAGTGATTTTTGTCATCAACCCTACCAGTCTTTACTCCATCCACCGAAAATCATTTATATGAAATAACACATTGGCATAATTACTAATACATACAATGGGATCCATTTCTTTTACTTCAGTGCCCCATTAAAGCTAAAACAAAATTAGTTCAACATTCGGGATAGAAACTCCCTAACTTGGAGGTAAATATCAATACCAAAGTGGTCATCTTCTGCAAGGGCATTGAATGTTTCTTGCAAAACTTGCAAAATTTCTGGTGCAATATCAATGTTTAAAGGTTGAACAGGAACTCCTTCGATGTTATTGCCGGGGTCTAAGTCGTCTAGATTGTCAATGCCAAGATTCTGAAAGTCGAGGACTTCCTGGACTGCAGCTGCATCTGAATGATAATTGGCAAACATTCCAGAAGTCCAGAGTTGGTTGGGTGATTGATTACTCGCTGTAGATATAGGATGATTGTTATAATCTTCAACAAATGTTGAGAGCATTTGGTTTATTCGGGGAATGTAAACATAATGTAGAGCATAAATATCCAAGTCACGTTGACGGTCCAATAATGAGTGGCTTTCCAGATAAAAAAAAATTGAAGTAAATAATGCAACTATCAAGAATACAACCTCTCTCCAAAGACGCTCTATTCTGGTGTTATGTACACTTGGTCCCGTTATAAAACTTCCTCTGTTTGGTCCTCTGTTTGCTATCATGTAGTCTCTCACTCTAACATTCTCTCCTCCATCATCGCCTCTAACACGAGAAGGTAAGCCCCATCGTTGAACTGCAGATAAAAATGCGGTTAAAACCGTATCTGCACGGTTATTATTATTGCAGACAAGAAAAACAATGGCTCTTGAATAACCATCGACACCCCCGTGGATAACAAGTCTCCAGTGGATGAGTTTGTGATTGCCGTCAATATGCCATAAAAAGTTTGGATGGGGCACACTGTATGGCCTTCTCTGAATGCGTTGTGCCCATCTTAAAGCCCTGTTAATAGGATCTATTCTAAGCAGTGACTGTCTCACTCTCCACCTCTGCACATTGATGGCATTTGTTCTAAGGCAACCAATTAAATAAGTCTCTCCACGCCTTGGCAGGCTTTCAAGCTGTGATTGTAGAAAGGAATCTAAGTCTGCATCACTTATTTGTGAGTAGCTGGTGTATTGTTCACTGAGACCAAGTTCTCTTCGTCGTCTATTTAGTGTTGATCTACTAACATTTATAATTGATGCAATTCTAGACCAAGAAAAAAATCTTGATCTGAGATATTGAAGCTGTTCTGCTGTGATCAAATATCTTGGCCTGCCAACTGCCCCATCACGCACTACCGGGCACTGATACGACAAGCTTGCAACTGAAGGCATTTGTTCAATCCTATATTGGATTACTCTCATTTCTCTCTGTAAGTCAACCAATGCCTGTATCAATTCAGGTGTACTACGTTCCCGCATGTAAATAATAATAACATCAAGACGACGAATGGAAGCTGTCAAGCGGGCCACATTAAATTCTAGCTGATTCCTATTATTGCTGTCTTGGTGGTGCTCGCACTCTCTGAGTATGTCCATGACCTGTGAGATGAAGTCCCTCAACTCGGCATCATCATTGGCATATATGCTGAAACGATAATAATGAGGAATTATGTACACTAAAATAATGTGAAATCCTGTAAAAAACGGTTATAATTTATTGTTTGCATTGTTACAATATTTGTAAATTTTTGACTGGTTGGTATGGGGTGGCTTGAAATTTTGAAACCTATGAGTATTTGAGGGAAAAAAAGGTGCCAGTGATGGCACGAAAGTATAGGCAATAAAACTATTGTTCAGTTCTCAGGCATTTTCCTGCCAATTTACAGCCACCTCGTATTTGACTTCCGGACCCCTGTCTTTCAGTTTCTTAAATACGAGGTTTCCCTCCCTACCTCCATCTCTAACAAGAAATCACTCTCCTCACAATAAATACATGGCAACTATTACATGTAAATAAGTTGTTCTTATAGAACGGACCTGACTTCGGACATGTGGCAAAATGTGTTGTGATGTGGCTGCAAACACATGCATGCATAGTATTTTTAAAACTGCAGCAAAAATGCACAGTGTTTCAGGTTGTATATACGTACGATCGATTAAGAAAACTACTTTGACAAAACAGAATATGAGGTATAGAAAAATAAGTACTTACCGAGGCGATGTAGATATGGTCAAGCCGATGATAAGCAAGCACAAATTTATCAACTGTCCCATCTTGATCTTGCAGTTGTGCCTTGTGGGAAGCGAACACACTACACAGTGACAGTGCAGTGAAGACACGAAAAATCACAAAAACTCAAATCTATGATGCCAAATGACCAGTTGCAAACTACTAGTATAACCAAATCTATCGATAAACCTAACTTTGAATCCAAAGACAGCTAAAACGTATTCTAAATTTAACACAACCTCTTCTTCGACTTCTTCTGCTCTCGAAAACTTGCTGGAATGCAAAGTGTGATGACGCGCTTGAAATGACGCGCAACAAAAATCGATAATCAGTCGGTCGTTTCCGAACAAAACAAAGGCTGCCAAGGGCACGAAAAAAGTGGGAACGAATTGTGCCCACTTTGAATACGTGTTCCCTCTATGGGCACAATTGTTCCCACCATTGGCACAATTGTTCCCACCTATGGGCACAATTGTTCCCACTATGGGCACAATTGTGTCCACTATATAGTGCCCTTAAAAAAGGAATTTTGATACGAATTCCGCCCCATACCTTCCTTCCTTCCTTCCTTCCTTCCTTCCTTGCTTGCTTGCTTGCTTGCTTGCTTGCTTGCTTGCTTGCTTGTTTGTTTGCTTGCTTACTTAGTTACTTACGTATTCACATACTTACGTACTTACTTACTTACGTATTCACATACTTACGTACTTCCTTACTTCCTTACTTACTTGCTTGCTTGCTTACTTGCTTACTTAGTTACTTACGTATTCACATACTTAACTGAGTACTTACTTACTTACTTACATTTCCTCTCACTACTATTGTCTGTTCAGCCTTGGTCAGAGGAAATTCAAGAAACGCGGCATTACCTGTCAAACGCCTCAGTTGGAAGGTGGTAACCTTAACTCGGTCGTGTTTGGAGTTGGCACTGGTGAGATATAGCTCTCCTCGGTTCCGTTCATTTGTGTTCAATTACCTCATTATAGGAAATTAAAAATTAACACGCTTTTAAGGGCCAAATTGTTTCAGTTCAAGAAAATTAACGCGAAAATGAACCTAAAATTCTCAGTTAAGAAAAATAACGCGAAAAGACAGGACAAACACTTTTGCTTGTGATAAAGTAAAGTCGTTTTTATTTTCAATAACAACAAAATGCAGTACTGAGTCTGGTAACTCACAGCAATTCAGGCTGTTGAAACTGTGTAACTGTTGATGTGTCTGTTTTCAAATTAGGTAAGGTCATGTGTGTCAAGCAAAACATGCTGCAGTTGCTTTCATTCAAATGTTTCGAGAGCTTCGAGAACTTTTGTAAAAGTAAAAAAGATTAACGTCGCTAAAATTAACGCTCCACGAAACTAATGCTCCATAAAATTAACGCGAATTTTAAAAAATCGCGTTAATTTTCTATAATAAGGTATTTGTTTATTGATCTTAAAATTCACATCAATTAATAGCTAAAGCCTGAGTAAAGGCTTGATTTGTCAAACTACAGCATTCATACGTGAAATAACGTAAAATATAGGCAGAGAAATGCCGAGATAAATACCTCACGTGAAAACCTACCTCCAGCCGTTCAAAATGTCAAGACTGAAACACTACAAACGTGACGCGTGGCGCTGGTCACGTGACTGTCAGCGGTTTGCGGTTCCAGCTGAAAACGTGGATCTAAATGTCTCGAATGACACTGCATTTTATATTTATGTGAATTCATTTATTTATTCATTTATTGATTTTCAACTCATAAAAGAGTTATTACCATTTGTACGTCAGTGGGTTATAACCATTGACACAAAAGATTTGATAGTCATTGAATATTCAAGATGGCAAGGCCGAGAAAGCCTAGCTATATAACTTGCTGACTGGAGGACACTACACTAGTCTAAATTCCTCAATACCCACAAATAGGGGTTTATGATTTAATATACAATAGTTGCGCACTGCGAGGTATATGCTGACTGCGTCAAGCCCAAGGTAGAAACCAGATTCTTTTTAAGTGAATGGCTCTCAACATTTTTAACTTCATACAATACCAAAGTGGTTTTGAAGTGGGGAATATCATTAGCACAAGTTATCCCCCAAATGATAGGCAGACATGTCTCACTGAATTCGTACTGCTAAAACTCTCCTTGGGGTACGAAATTGTCAAGAACTGTTTGCAGGCCACATTAAGACACCTTTATACAGAGTACATTTTGTTTGTTATCACTGAATTACAAACACGTACATGTTGTCTTTGTGTTCTGTTGTAATCACGTGCACAGGGAACACGGGCAAGACAACGAGGTTGCCTTTCATAGACGTAACTCGTCGCAAACAAACGCAAACAGTTTGCGATATAATGGCAATACTTTCTATCTATACGTACTGTTTGCGACTGTTTGGTCGTGTCTACCAGAAAACGACGATATGGAAATTCGGTCCTTCGCAAACTGTTTACGTTTGTTTTGCAACGTGTTACGTCTATATGGAAAACAAACTGATTTACAAAGTGTAAAAATTGTTACTTGGCTAGCTTTACTCATCAGTTACTGATAGAACTAAGGCCAAGTGAAACAAAATCATGATTAGGCCGAGACAGTCTGCATCACTACAATTAATGGGTTTGAATTAAAACGCACCTCCAAACCTAGTTTGCAGCGGTCCGATGTGATTGTGAGCTGGCTGAATTATGACAAGGAAATGAAAATGATTGAAGAGAGAGCCTTTGAGAATGATCTTTCGAACACTTTTTGCCCAACTTATTGCATAAATCCTCACTCGATGTGAGCCGGCAGAATTATATGCTGGAGATAGGCAGATGAATAAGCATCAAGACACGACCTTTGGGAAGCATCTTTCGAACAGTTCATGTCAAACTTACCGTACAAATCTTCAGCTCTTTCACAAATACATACAACTACAAGTCAAGAATAACATATGTAATGAACCTAATGACACTCGTCAGTACGATGGCGATGTGCGGTCAGGTGCCAGAAAAATTGGGGAGAACGAGAAGTCGCGAGGCCGGGGAAACGATTATCGCTCTACCCATATCTCCTTTTTCTCGGCAAACTCGCTGATAACCCTGATTTTAATATCGATTTAGTGCCTGAAGAAAGGGACAGTTTTGCAGTCAGTATTGTCCTCGTTTTCCGCAGGAAGTCCAGGAGAGTTGTCAAGAACATGTATATTTAGTATTTCATAGTGGTCACTGCGAAGCATTCGGGTTATTGATATGTTTTGTGGCTTCCTCATAGGAAGGGAGACCCTCTTCATCATCATCAGAAACTACTGAATCATACGCTGGCGGTATCGGCGGTGCAGAATTGCCGTGAAGACCCGTGTTCACTGTAGCAGGTGTTCTGCTGTTTGCAATGTCTCTTGGGCACGTGTCGTACGCGAGGCCTTCCCAAACGGCGGGAAAATTACGCGCGCTTTCTGTTGTGATAACCAAATCGTACGGAGGTGGGTTGTCACTCACTGCTCCTAGTCCAGAATTTTGCGATATTACCCCACGACCTTGTTCACCCGCTCTCCGCCTCGCGTCCGGCACAGTCGTCGACGCACCGTCGTTTCTTGCTACGTCGAGTACGAAAGCAGAGTTATCGCGTCCTTGCGGCGTTACCGGCCGTTGTGCGACTGGACGATTGGCACGGTTGTTTGTAGAGCGTCTAGAAGCACGGCGTACTCTTCTCATGCAAGATGCAAAGATACACATTACTGCTATAACAATGACAAATATTCCCAAACGAGCAAATGTTGATGCACCATTCGAATTGGCAGTAGACATTCCATCTCCTGTCACGGGAACAGTTGACCTTACCCGGGTTGGTGTGTGAGGCCATGTCCGGTAGGATAGATTGTCAGTATTAAGTGGTGTCGAGTCAGTCGAATCTTTTGCTGTATTTGTTGTTGAGTAATTTTTCCCCGCTACGCATTCCGAGCACGAACAAGGAAACTGCGAATACTGAAGTCCGCTCGTCATCATACACGTAATATTACACACTGTATCAGCCGTGCGACCTCCATCAGACATTTGACACTGTAAAGTAAAACACTCCCGCGACAGGCTTGCTCGGCCACAGTTCTCCCATAGATTGTCAACATGACATGTTGTGTTACAGTTTGTTGCCGAGTCTAAAACACAAACTCCTCGACAACAAGTGTGATTTAACTGACATGGCGGGAGAGACGAGTCGTGGCGAGAAGCGTTGGAGAAGCCAGTTACCATCGCTGGTGTCAGATTAACAAATATTACAACGACGAGTAGAACAATCGATGACTCCATTGCAAAACTTGTATAAAATGTTACCAATCCCTAGCTCAAATCCATCTCAGAGGAAACACTGACCAGACCACTATCAAGATATACGTAGTTAGTGTTTACATGCCTTGATAAACAGACAATGACTTTGCATTGCATCAGTGACGTCGATCGTGAAGACCTCTCAAAGAACAATTGACATAACAGTTTAAAATAGTTGTAGCGAATATTCAGCAATTTACCCCGAGGCATGCCAAGTCACAATTAAAACATATAATTAAAGCACATTCGGCGGGTACGCGGGTTGGCTTTCTTCCTACAATACTGGCACGCGCGCACGATGACTCAAAGAAGCTAGCTTCTTTCTGAGTGAACAAAAAATGTTCAGTTTGAAGCAATTTCACACGATTTCACCCCTTATCCCACTAAAGACGAGCTTGCTAAACCAGAAATATCCTATTTTGAACCAGCTCAACAGGATGTTAGCGATAACCCATAACATGACCACTTGCTTTATGTACATGAAGAGTAGAAGTACTTCGCGTTATTCATTTTCTGCATTGAAAAGCTAAAAACTCTCATAAAGCCTAACCTTGTAACTGGTAAAACACCTCAATCTCACTAAACTCACTCGACGTTATTTCATGTTAGGGACGGACCATTTGACATCGTGGGGTGGGGTGGAAGAATGATTTGCGAGCAAATTTGTTTTTGCCCTGGAATGGGCCGGCACATTTTTTCCCGCTTTTTCCTCGCTTTCTCTCTCTCTTTGTCTTTATAATTTTGTGTCTTGCAAAT
>JAOBYG010564384.1:0-14942 GCA_025403545.1 Epizoanthus stellaris | reverse complement strand
AGGGGTGGGGTGGGGATAGTGCGGAAAGCGTCCGCGGCGTGTAACCTCAAGAACTATTCAGGCTAATGTATTAAGGCATTAACAATATTTTTGCCTCGGCGCCAGCCAAAGGCTTGCCTATCCTTGATACTAATCTTCATTATAAAGAAGTAACGGTTGGGGTGCCTCTTCCTCCTCCCCTTCCTAGCATGTGACAAGTAAAATAAAACCGGTCCAGGTAGGATTAAAAGCGTCTTATAATTGAGTTTACAATAGTAATATAATGATTTGTAATGAGCTTGTAATCTTGTGTAGATGTGCTCGAGTGCGGACATGCCTTCTCCAAGTGCAGCAGATTCAAGTAATTTACTCAAGTTAAAGGAACAAGTGGCCAACATGGAGGAGAGGATAACGATGACAATAAACGAAGTGAGAGTGCAGCAGGATATCGTGAAGTCTCAGTTGGATAATCTTCTTTGCCTCTTACAAAGTGGCAATGTGTCAGTAGAAGATCCTGTGACCCAAATGGTAAGATACATGTACATTTGGTTTGAGGGGCAAAGTTTTCTTATCTGCTTTTGTTTCATGAAACGCAGTTTACTAAACTAAATTTGATCTGAATTTCTTGAGTTTGGAGGATACACGTCTGTCACATGTACAACCACTGCATCCGCAAACAAACAAAACACACGATTTTACCGTGCAGAAACAATTTCCAATTGTGTCTGACATGGTGGTAAAGGTTTCATAAAAACGAACAAAATGACAGAGAACCACCGAGAAAGAGAAAACGTTGAAAAGATTTCCTACGGTTCTAATTGAAACTGAGGTACTTTAGTAAGGGACAGCTCATAATCATTGAATAGAAGGTAAATTGCCATATATCCCAAACCAAATAATGTTTTCCTCTCCAAAATAGATGTCCAACCATTTACGACCCTTCCCGAAAACTTTAGTCGAAATGCGGGATATTTCCCTCTTTAAATATAATTTTAAATATTGAGTATAATACTCCCTTTTTCACAAAACGGGTGGCCCACGCATTTTTGTTGACAATTTCATAAGTGGTGGTGTCACAGGGAATTGCACCACGGGGCAGTAAACCATGCTCACCTTGTTCTGTATGATCAATCATTAAGGTTTGCCTTGTTTTCCATATATTCTAGATGACAATAAAACCGCTACTACTGTCACGATCCTTCGGTGTCTCTGTACGGGAAAAGTTGACCGCTGTGCCTGTCTATTTATGAGTGCTGGCGCATTCAACTCTAACAGCGGTTGACTGACAATACGATCGACTGTGCGAGATATCATAGTTATTCGGAATATAAATCTATAAACTATTTTACCTACCTAGCTCAAATATTATGCTTCTAACAACTATTTATGGCCATCTCTGTTGTATATATTAATAATGAAAGAAGATAAACCCAGTCGAAAAATTTCGACAATTGAAAATGCTTGAATCTGATACAAATATTCCACATGCAATGCGCCCCAGCCACCCGCCCTGGCATTACAACGTTCACCAGTACGGGTGCGATAAGCTATCCTGCCATCGGCAGATAATGTGTTTAGTGAATTTCCATTGCCAGTTCTTCAAGTTTGAAAACTATTTTGGAGAGATATAGCATATTTGTTTTATCTGTCGAACAAGATATTGTTACGCTACCCTCTCCCCCAGTGTAGCCTATTTTGTAATTTCGACGGTTATTTGTATCAAGTTCATGCAGCACTAATAGCCAAACTGGAAACCAAAATAAAATGCCAAAATAACACTATAAAAAAGCTTGAAATGGAATAAATGTTTTCACAGATGGAACTTTAGTAAGTCTTTGCATGTAGTTTATAGTTCTGGCTTTCATTTATGAAAACGCTGCCGAATTGCTTACATTTCCGAAAACGGTTTGGGGCCGTGTCTTCCCTTTCAGAGTTTAAAGATATACAAACTCATAACTATATGTCGCTGACTTTGAACGCGAAATACACTTGCAATCTGAATGGAAATGCAACACGAATCATACAAAGGTGATTGTTAGAGGCTACCGTGACTGTGGTAGGTAAAATAGCTTGTAGATGTATTCCGAAGAACACACAAGTTCTGCATGACTTTTGATCGATCGTAAATTTGTACTCGGTCAACAGCTATGTTCGAGATGAGTGTGCCAGCGCTTATCAATAAACAGACACAGTGTCTATCTTAACAGAAGTAGCGATTTTATTGCCTCTATGGAAAACTTAGTTAACTTTAATGACTAATCATACAGAGCCTGGTTTACTGCCGCGTGGTGTTATTCCCTGTGGTTGATGTTGATGACATTTACTATTAATAATTATAATAATAATACATTTATATAGCGCTATTCATAGCATTCATTAAGCGCTTTACATTAAATATGACATTTTGCTAAAATTGTTAAAACATTTATCAAAGGTGTATCACATACCTATATGACGGCTACATGTTCTACAGCTCCATCCTAAACCCTGCTGTGTCCAGATATTGGCTCTATCAACCTCGCATTCATGCTCTTCACAATCACTATACGAATCATCTCAATTTGATTTGAAATTATATGAACAATCACAATTACAATTACAATTACAATTAATCACAATTACATGAACATCAAAATTCAAGGACATTTACCTATAAGTTCAAGGATCCATGGCCGCACAGAAAGAGTAAAAATAATGCATAGCACTGAGCATCATCCATTCCGTTCTTCGCCGCAAATTTTGTATTTTGAGGTGTAAAACAGTGTTTATTTTACTTTGTAAATTAGAAATTTTGTTGTCAAGTTAGAAGATTTAAGGACATGCATGGATTGTCAGTTTTTCTGATTTTCAAGGCCGGACTTGCAGCACTTACATTTTATTCACATTCAAGTTTTCTTAGTATTTGTGAAGACTAGGGGAACCCTCTATTTATTTATTATCTATCCTCCATTTTTGTTTACATACAACTGTTGTGTACCATTTGTACACTGTCATGCCCAAATCGTATACGAGTCGTAAAATTTCAATGATAAATAAAATAATTTAATGTCCAACCTTCAGACCAAACAAATAAACTGAACATGGATTAACCATAGAATCTGACTGATTTTCAGCGAGTACATCTTCAGTGCACAAAAACTGATGAACTACTCCAAATTCAAAGTCCAATATTTTTTCCACCATACTCTTGCCCACAAAATTGTGATCCCGGCCTTTCCTCGATAAATGACTGATCCCCAACAAGGTAGCTTTGATTGACACAATTTAATTCCAAAAGTAAATGGGTAAGGGCCCATAACAAGTAGCTAGCTCAAGCTAGATAGTTCACTTATAGATAACCATGGATGGACAACAGTCAAGTACACAGCCAAGAGTTGACGGCGATATGACTGAAGAACGTCACGTGGTCAGGACTCGACAGGTATCCTGTATGGTAGGTACTTGAATGTAAGTTACTAATACGCTACCTTTAACTGTGTGACATTTATAATACAGACAAGCCTGGTGATCAAAACGTCACAATAATAATGTTTCCTGGCAAAATATTGTATGTAAAATTAGAAATCCAGTTGACTTAGGACTAGATCGGAAACGGATCGAATTTTGCAAGGTCACTGGGACAAATAAGTTGATATGTTTACTGCCAAGGGTAAGCTCTTGATGAAATATGACGTGGAGGTGGTCCAGATAAATTTTCCGTAAGGAAATTACATGCAACCTAATTGACAATCACTTGCTCGAATTATAACACATCAACACCAGATATAAAACAAATGCTGCAATCTGATTGGTTCCACTACTCATTTAGTAATATAATTATACCCCATTTAGTGAAATGCTGAAGATGGCGGCATCTCGATTTGTTGAGATCAACAACTATCTTTATTTTTGATAAAACCGTATTTTTGTAAGTCTAACTGAAAAGCTATATTATTGGTGGCCAAGAAAACGTTTTGTTATTGTCTTGAAAGGTATACGTAGTTTTTCCTGTCCAAAGACCTTTCGCGCTTCGGAATACAAACGTAAACTTTGTTCGTTACAGTTGAAGTTTCTCATCAGTAACAACAAATATCATCTGAACATTTATATCTTAAAACGAAATGGGACTGGATGACAGATTACACAAACAATTATCTACCAAATGCTTTACAACAGCAATCGATCGCCGAATCATCTAAATAACAAATCAATCACAATGGCTTCATATGCATACAGTAAACTAAATGTATACCTGGTTTGGTTATGACTTAAGGGTACAGATGCTGGTGTTGTCTTCCAAAATAGTATTAGACAATTCCAGTTCATTCCGTGAAGGCGAGCACGAAAACAAAATCCTTGGCAATTGCCTAATGTGGACAACATGTTTTTTGGTTGCACTCTTCTTATTAAAAAGTCACTGAGGTAGAGATAACGTACCAGAAGAAACTAAAGCCTCAATTTTTATGAATACAAATAACTATTGAAAGATGAAAAGTTTGTTTTCCATATCAACTTTTCGTTAGGCGGTTAATAGCCATCCACCGGGTCCAGTTCATTCATGAACACTACAAACACCGCAATGTAACAATGTGCAGTTTCTTCATTTGTCCTGAGTGAGCGTCGTAAAACAAGAATGGCTTTAAGGAAACTAAAACAAAGTAAAAGGTGTCTAAAATTTCTTCTTATTTTTGAAAAGCTGACTGTGAACAAAACGCAACGTGCCCGAACGAAACTTATATCTGCAAAGTAATTATTTAAACAGTTTCAAGTAATTATTTGACAGTTTGATGATAAGTTTCAAATTATGCACGTATGCTCTGTTCTAGTTCGGTGACATTGTGACTGATCCATCATACATGACATGTTAAAAAACCAAGTAGAATGTAAATCATATATTTCATAAAATCATGTGTTTATTTATTATAAAACAGTGTATTGCATCATATTGCTTTGCATTGTATTGCATTGCATAGTGTTGTGTTGTATAGTTTGATGATCATCTTAGAAAAATGTATAAAAAGCAATGTTCATACAATTAACCAATCAATTGTTATTAAATGTAAAACAGTGCATTCTTCTGCAAATTCATCTCACACAAGTTGTTCCCTCATTAGTTATATGATAGGTAGTAACAATATACATTTCCGTTCCTGTTTGGTTTGTAAAATCGAATTCCGTTATATAAAACCCGCGGAAAGTTGCTTTTCTAATGACATATCTAACTGAGACAATTTTGTTGATTCTTAGAGGGTGGAGTCAAGACATCTATTTGAAGACAACGATGAAGTCGACAACAACTTCCTAGAATGACGTTGCAATAACAAGAGTTTACCAGAGTCCTACACAAGACAGCTGCTATTAGCAATTAACCCAATTTAGACAAGGGCAGAGAAAGCATAAAATGTTGGCCTGTATAACTCGCAAATAATTAACCATAACAAGACAATATTCACCTTAAATCTTAAGTATTTCAAGAATTTCATTCATTCATGACGTAATATGATGTCACAACCCATCATCCTGGACTTTTTATGGTGTTAGAATCTCCCCCTCCCCCACCCCTCAGATAAGAGACTGAATGTGTTTGACTATTGTTGATTATATCACTTTGAAAGACAGCTACTCCTCGTGTACTGTGTGCATAATTTTTTCCAGAATATTTTGCTTGAAGAGTTAAGTAATAGTGCATTTTAAAACTATACCGAAGTTCCTGATTGCCATATTGCATTTACTAAATTTTAGCCGTTAGTTATTAGCTACTTGCATGCAAATCTTAGATTAACAAACGTCTACAGGTTAGCTAAGGTGAATATGTTGACCGACCATGTAATCTTCACTATTTAAATATTTAACCTTGATATCCAATAAAGTACCAAATCAACATCTTACAGTTTGATCCTGGTCACGTGCACATACCTTGACACCCCGAGAAACACGAGATCAAGCTTTAATCCTTACATCATACACATTAACCAATATAACAGGAAAGGAAAGTCTGAAAATGTTGTTTAAAAACAAAATGCAATGTAGTTTATTATTGGATTACCTACATGACTGTGCAGTGCCAGTTAAATTATGCTATCTATTTGTTCATAATTTAATTTCCACCAAACTATTATTTTTTTAACGTTGCATTTTGATTTTTGTTATTTTTCATTTGACTGTCAGAAACGTTTTTTACGCTTTACCTCGCCTCTCTTCATTATCAACACCACTACTGCAAAAAATATTGAAGTTGCCTGTCTGTTTATATTATTGCAACAACCGACATGTGCGAATATCAGCTCTTTGCCAAACGTACTAGACAAATAATGCTATCGGAAGTGTACAATTGTGTAAACATCTTTCTTTTTCTATTTCTAAGCCTACCAAAAACCACTTGTAAACTGTGCTGAAGTTCCGAGCTCTCTTCTTGTACCTGACAGTAATGCGTTTCTGAATCACAAACGTTATAAATCGTACAACTTTTACATTTTGTAGCACTTACAATCATGATATATAAGCATACCTTGAATAGAGCACTGATCCCCTCATATGCCATGTTAATAAACAGATACAAAGGAAGGTCCCCATTTTCATCCTTCGGTCCAATTGTAATCTCATCAACTTTCTTCCAATTCAAGGTGAATATAACAGGCATTACGTACGTCATCCCTGTACATGCTGAACAGGACTTCGCAACCAATTACGTCACATCTATATGCCATGGCATCTGTAACGAAATTAAGGATTTGTTTATACTATTTGATTATTACTTTTAATTTGAAAATTACTTTATACCTGGGTTACGTCCTTTGAAATAATTATTTCGTGATTATTATATATTTTTAAATTTCATTTATTTAATCTAATATTTTCACAGGAGTTTCTAATTTAGGTAATGCTGGTTTAGATAAAGTCCTGCATATATTAAATTTGACATAATAAATCTAAATATATTACAGATATTGTATATTATATAATATATTAGTAGAAATGTACTAGTATACTACTGAGGATGATGCAATCTGATTGGCTGTTCTGCTCGTTATCTATCGATCGATAGAACGCTAGTAGGAAGTACACCGAGCGCGCGCTGGACGGCTTCTGCTAATAATAATATAATAGACGAGAATGTTTGTTGCGCACTGTCCTGAAAGTTCAAGGCGCTTTACAACTACAATGGCAATACTAACTTACCAACTGCTGAAACTACTGAAACTACTGGACTATAAAACTATAAAAACTGTATACATGAATTACCAGTGCCAGAGAAACAGGCTATACGAAAAAGAACCCCGAACACATGTCTATCCCCCCAAACCTAACCAACCACCCCAAACACTAGCAAGACAACAAACAAGTTATTATATCAGAACCAAACACCAGCCCAATCCCCAAAACAAACAAACCTAACACACACACCAAAACATACCCACCTCACACAAAACCCTACCCAACCCATTCCCCTATACCCCTCCCAGACACCAACGTACCAACACCAACACCAACACCACCATCAAAACCCCATACCCACAACAGCACTGAAAACCAAAAACCAGCCAAACCTCCCTAAATCACAACCACCACCATACACCAACTTCAAACAAATCCCCACCCCTCCGACACACCATCACAACCACCAACAACAAATTCGCTCCCAACATCAAAACCAAGAACCGAATACCCGCCCAAACCCCAAACATTGCTGTAAACCCTCGGGAAAGGGTAATATCCTCCCAGGGTCTCCCATCTAAGCTATCAATCTCGTAACTACAACAACTCCATGTACCACCCAGCACAAGTAGAAGCTATGGATATCACAAATAAACACCCACCTCACGGACTAATCCCCAATTCAACAATATCCCGCAACCTCTCGACCAAACACAAAGTTCAATGGGCAAACACACTGACAGAAACAGGACTAACCCTCTGCAAACTGGTCAAACAACACCACGAAGAGCAACTTGAACAACTCACAACCAACTCTAACACACAACGCAGCCAACTCCTCATCACAAAAACACTTAACAAAGCACTGAGCGCTGTTCAAAGAGCACGAAGTACACCTCATAACACAACAAACCACAGAGGTAGCAAAATAACTAACACCAAAACTCTACTCTACCACCCAACCTAAAGCCATAGCACCCCATGCAACACAAACACGAAAACAACATACACACCACTGCCATCCAACCACCGAAAACACACAGACCCAACCCAACACCCACCCCAACAACAAGCACAACACAAAACATTAACCACAACACCACTAACCAAACCCACACCAACACAACCAATCCAAACACACCCAAACCTCTCATGTCCATCAACATACCCCCTTTCACGAACAACAACCCACCCTCACCTTAACACAACTCTCCAATCTCTCATCTCTTCTTGAGTTCTTACATAAACTACTCCCCAACAAACACACCAACCTAAAACGCAAAGGCATCAATAAAAACAAATACAAGAAGAAGCTACTACGACAGCTTAAAAACTAAACATTAGCCTGCTAAACAGGCGCTCTGTTCGCTCAAAACTAGAGTATCTACGGACGCCGAGCGAAGCGAGGCCGAGGCCCTTTCTCTGTTTTCTCACGGCCAAACAGTTGCGTGACTTCCCATGGGGCGGGAAACAAATATCGAGGGCCTGTTTCGCAGGTTAACTGAATATATGCCCAAGCAGTAACCGACCTCATCCAACACACACCCTCACACGTCCATCTCACCCTATCTCATTAAGGGGTAGTTATTCACATCTGATGTCTGGGTGTATAATTACATCTCATTATGGGGTGCGTGATCTGGCTACAGGCGCTTGTGTGTCTTAGCTTGTGTAAACTTTACATACTCGGTGTAAGCGATTCGAGTTATAAATATTTAAGCACTCCAAGATATATTATTTTCTGTTATTTCACTGAAATTCAAGTGAAGATTATTTTTTACTTAAATTAATATTAATTTAATTTAAAATTAATCCAAAAAGCATTGGGTTCAAGCTGGTGGAATAGCACCATTGGCGCCATTTCATGTTACCGTTACAAGGAGACTCCGATCACATCATCGAGTGAGATGAAGAGCTTTTCACACTATAATTCTAAATACTGCGTCAGATTAAATATTTCTATCATTCTCCAGAGTTTATAGTGCATCGTACAGGACCGGTCTGACAGAGAGTAGATTGTCTTTACTAGCCAAGGAATCTGGGACACTCAATTCCCTCAGAGGAGTATGGTGGCCCAGTAACGTCATAGCGATGTTTGGTGAAAAAAGCTATTTTAAAATAAATGAAAACTTATTTTTAAAAATAAATTGAAAAAGAAAATTTGAACAAAAATTGAAACGAAAATTTTGGAAAACAAAAAATTAAAAAACATTTTGATAACAATAATTATATACTCTAGTGGCCCAGCAGCACCATAGGACCATCAACGCCATATAAAAAGCGAGAAGAGAAATTGAAAAAAAAAATACAGATAAAAATATTTTGACCCCCTCGTGGCCTAGCAGCGCCATAGGTCCATGAACGCCATATAAAATCTAAAAAAGAAAAGAAAAAATTACTCGTGGCCCAGCAACGCCATAGGCCCATGAACGCCATAATCCATAATGCCTTTCGCGCTTGTATTTTGCACGTGGTTTTCTTCGGCACTTTGGAATTGGAGACTCGCTTGTTGAGGCGTGTTTCTGCTTCTCACCTTCTGGTTCTGTGTTAGTTGTTCGGTTTTATCGTTATGTCTGGGCCCGGGAAAAGAAAGCCCTCATGGAATGATTACAAGAAAGAGGTTGGGAAGAAGAGAATGGGAAAGAACGAAGACCCAGCGCAGAGTGACAGCTACATAACAGTTCAAAGGTTGTCGGCTACAGTCGAGGGAAAGTGTCAGAAGTACTCGCGAATCGGACCACTAACCATTGTCCCACTGGAAAAGGAAAAATCTTTAGGAAACATAAAAGAAGCTTGCAGAGCACATTTCGATACATGCATGCAGTGCGATGTACTGGCAGGCGAGCGCGGCCCCTCTTACACAGACGCGAGTCAGATTAAGAACTGGAAAGTCATCCACATCCGTTTCATCGAGACAGCCCTGACCGAGGATGGTGTGACTTGTGTCAGAAGCAGCCGACCGCAGCTGAGTGCCCCGGTGAGCCCAAAGAAAGCTGGTACAGTGGCAGTAAAACCTTCAACCATGGCAGTATCGGTTCCGTTAAGCCAGATGTTAAAGCTGGGGCAGCTAATCCTGCCGAATGTCAAAGCAGTAACTCTCCACCTCGAAGAATTCAACATTGCAAAAAGGGAATGGTTGCCACCAGTTGAGGTTAAACTCTCCTTAGCGAAAAGCTCTTTTGCTAGTGGAGGCTTTCGCGATGCGTATGAAGCAAACGCAGTGTCTGGTCTACCGCGGGGAAAATATGTCCTAAAAAAGTACAAGAAGGATAAGGTCGATGAAATCGAGAAGTTGTTTGTTTCGACCGAGGCGCATACGAGGAAAGCGGTACAAATGAACGCTCTCGCTCGCAATTTCGCCCAAAATATGGAAATGGAAAAGCCCATACTGAAGTTTGGTACAAGCTTTACATACACTAAAGTATACTTTTCTACTCTTGACGGCGAATTTGTCACCGTGGAAAATTTCTTAGATGGCCCTTTTCAGAAGTATGTAAATAATACTGGGGATGTATGCGGTGATAATACCTCCGAGGTATGCTTGAAAGCCGAAGCATTTGTGCATTATACATACGTGAGATCAGATAAGCAGTTGATGCTTTTGGATATTCAGGGTGTTGATTATGCACTTTGCGACCCGGAGATTGCTAGCGCAAAACTGACGGCCGAAACTGACAAGAGCGCCATTCTTTTCTGTTCAGGAAACTTATCTACAGCTGCAATTGACACGTTTTTAGACGGACACACCTGTAACAAGTTCTGCAGTCTTCTCAAACTTCAAGAGTAAGTCGCAGAGTGCAGAAGGTTTTTCAATTTTTGCAGCAGGGGCATAGCCAGGGGAGGGTTCTTGTGTGCCCCAGCCAACCCCCCCCCCCCAAAGTAAATTAATTGAACTCACTTTAAAATCCCAAAAATGTGAAATATTGTTGAAACCATCTTTTAAAAGAGAAAATTATATACCTTTTAACCCCGCGCCCCCCACCACCACCATATAACCATTAGAGGCACAGTTTTTGAGCCCCCTCCCCTCTCTAAAAATATCTGGCTATGCACCTGTACAGAGGTCCACAATGTACATTTTGCCTGTGAACTATGATTGAAAATTCCTATGCCATTTAGGGGCCTTAATGAAACCTACAAAAACTTGTATTTTCATTATGTGAGAAGAGGCTGACCATTTGACTGTGGAAATTTAACAACCACTACTATACTATATAGTACACTGTTGTAACATCTACAAAATGCCACGCCTGTAACAAGTATGATGAATTGCTTCAACTTTATAGCGATATGTAATCTACCAGCTTTTCATAGTACTTCAGTTTTGATGTACCTGGGTACATGTTTGTTGAAGCAAAACAGTCTTATCTGTGACTACAGTTGAATAGTTGAATAGACTCCTGGAAAAAAAGCTGGGACTGCAGCAGGTATGATTACTGCAGTATAGTTCTAGCATGTTTGTATTGATTTACCAGCATGTATTGCTGGCCATAAATAACAATTTAAGCAGCAAATGGGACTTCGATTTTTGAATTTGAAACTTTTTTAAAATAAAAAGGTATTGAGTGATATTCTTTCTGATACACTACCAGGACTCCAGCATATACTGCTGAGTGGGTACATGTATGATTACTGTTTTGTCCTGCTTGTCTATTTACAAGGGGCACATGTTATAGAATGATATACAGATGGCGAGGGCGGAAAAACCTTTTCTCCCCTCTCATATTAAGAACACTCTTTTGGTGACAAAGAACAAAATATCAAATATCAAAACAATTTCGTGAATATGCTTTGGAGATACGAGGTACTGTACTTTGGGAGAGGTGATATTTTGAACAGCAAAAAGTAACATTTTCGTAAATATCTCCTAGTTGTTTTACAAGAATTGGACAAGGTTTTGTCGAAATTCTTGTACACCAGTAACAGAAAAGAAATGCGCTTGCAGTTTTGACGTATTATTGCCAGTTAATGGAAATAATAACGAAAACAACAGTCTTAGGGTTTTTCTGCCATGTCTTACAGAAGTGACAATGAACCATTACATTTATAACTACCAGCCTACATAACTACATTAACTATGAATAGAATAAGATGAAAAACTAAGATTTTTTCATTCTTAATAAGTCAAATTGCACTTTTGTTCTCCATGATATTATAATTATGTATTTTAAGGACTGATTTTTCTATAAGGCAAAATTATAAATACCTGTGGTTTCAGTTACATGTTGCAATAACTTAAGGGTTAGTCAGAACTTACTTTCTGTTTTCTTGATGAAGTTCATTGTAAACTGGCTTATGTTCTGTTTGATCTCATCTGAAAATCATGTGTGCAGCTGAATTTTGGTAAGAAAAGGTTCTAGGGTCAGCAGGAAAATGTAGGTTGGTCAGGTAACCAGAACCACAGTTATTTTTTTATTTGGCCTAATATAATTCAAAAATTTGTTCCTGTTGTAAAAGTTACAGTTATATTAAACAGAGTAAATATATTGACACTCCTGGTATGGCACTTAGTGTGTCATACAGTTAAGAGAGAGTAATATTAAAGTTGACGTTTAGATTAAACTTGGATAAAGGCTAGTGTTTCTTGCGAGTCCCTGAAGCAAGCTTTTTATCAATTGCTCCCTAAATTCAAACTGTGCACAATATTTTGTAAAGCTACCATAAGAGCATACTGCTTGTCATAAATTCATACAGTCAATGTCACAATTTCAACTTGGTAATTTCCCTTGTCAGAATTTACCACTGGCAGGGCATCAGGCTGCATATGGTTTAAATTTAAATTTTTTAATCTGTATTTTGTGTTACCAATACTGCACATACAGTAAAAGACAGAAAACAAGCCCACACATTTTTATTAATTTGGTTAAAAGGCTTTTTTGTCGATACATGTGTTTTTGCATGGGGGCTTGCATTGTATATATGGAGGGCTTATACATGGAAGTTTTTTTTTTTGCATTTGGAAAGTGTGGGCATAAATTAATGTCCATGGGCTTGTACATGGAATTTTACTGTAATTTATCAATATGTTTATTCAAATTATTATTTCTTATGATTATACCAATGATTATTTAAGCAGAAAATGTTACCTGTTTCAATTACTATTACTGAGACCATAATGACCAAATCTATCCACTCACTCAGATATGTTTTAATGGCATTCCAACTACCAATAAAAATCCTTGTAGACACTTAGTACATTGGGTGTACATAATGAAGACAATGGAAACCAATAGAAGTATCAAAATTTTTGATTTCATATTGTTCACTTTTTTTAAGCCAGTTGAAGATACAGTACAAGACCAGAGCAAGACATTCAGAAGTTCAATGGGGCAAACAATAGAAATATTTGTTTTGAGTACTGGTAACAGTAACAGTAATTGCACTGTAAAAGGCTTATCTGCGGGTCAATATGGTATCATGGTAATCAAGACAACATTTTCATTCTCTTTAAGCTTTCTGAGAGAAAATGTCAACTTACAAAAATGTGGTGTAACCAGTTGTGGCCCCTGGGCTCTCAATTATCTCGGTATGTATAGAGGTGGAGGTATAAAATATCTAATATCAGCATACCATAAAATTTCAAAAATAAGCCCCCTCCCCTCCCGTGTATAAGCCCATGGTGCTACAGTCTATACCAAGTCCTTATAAATTTGGAGGAAAAAGCCTTTTGACCAAATATAAGCCCATGGGCTTATTCTCGGAATTTTACAGTATATACCAAACCAGTGAATAGTGTTTTTTGCATGCTCTGATTGGCTGCTCTAGCTCCACAGGATATTCTGAGCTGGCATGAGTACGCATGGCTAAGAACTGAAGTTCCACAATTGTTTTTACTCCTATTCACTGGTTTGGTATATGCTAGCACAATTATTAACCTCAGTGTTGATGAGCAGCAAGTATATTCACAATGTTGCATTCACGGCTCTGTGAATATCCTGTGCTACTCAGCTGCACGTCGGGGAATAATTGCTAACTATTCACCTACACAGAGATGTTGTTTATACCTTTTGTATCTCCACTCTGTTTATAGATTTAACCTATTTGCATCAAAATTATCCCTCAAAAACAAATATGCATTGGCTGCCTGGGCTGGCTCAACATCATCTGTGTTGGGTATGTGTCTTTGACACTCTAGTCGAAAAGTCTCCTCCAAAAAGTCATCTGTACCATCGAGCACATCTGACAGCTCTGCCACCTCTCTAAGCTGCTCCTCTGTTAGTGGAAGCCCACATTTCTCACCACCATGTCGTTCAGGACAAGTATATATGTGCTCTGGAATGCCAGTTGGAAGTTCTTTGTTCTTTTGCTTTCTTATTCTGTGGTTATTCCATACCGATACTCTAAATACGTCGAGTTCCTTTTGCACAACAGGTACGTAGATGTATGCAAGCATCTTCCTGAGATAAGAAGATAAAAAAACAACATGTCAGCACTCTAGTCTCTTTATTTTCTTCGTTTGCCATTCAACAGCAATGAAGAAACAATTAGTGATGTCAAAACACTAAAATACCCACAATCTTACAGTATCTGAACCCAGTCACAGTGTCAATGAAATAAATTTACTTGGCAATGACTGCACAATAAATAAATCTAATACATAAATAAATAAACATGTTGCTCCACAGGTCACCCAAGCTCTTAGTTAGTATTGTATATCGAGTCTCTGGGTCGAATTTAAGAGACTTTGTATGAGAATTTGCTCTTTGCACGAATATTGTAAGAAATAAAATTAATAAACATTCTTGTAGCACTTACTTGTTTATTGTCTCTATATCTTGCTTCCTGTGAAATCTGGGGCCATTCTGAGCAGTATTTCGACGTTTTTTCAT
>JAOBYG010563273.1:0-14968 GCA_025403545.1 Epizoanthus stellaris | reverse complement strand
CCACACCACACCACACCACACCACACCACACCACACCACACCACACCACACCACACCACACCACACCACACAACACAGCCGCACAGCACAGCACAGCACTGCACTGCACTGCACAACATAACGCAACCTACACAGTACAGTTAGCAATGGAAACAATGCCAAAATATTTCATTATTTTTTAATTTTATTAAAATGTCACTTTCCCCAAAGTACAAGGCCTACTATCTATTGGACATGTCTTTGTTCATTTCGGTTGATTCTTGACATTTTCTGCTATTTCTCGTACATAAAGTGTTTTGTATTCAGTAAAACACTTCCAAACGCCTAAAACGTATCTGAGAGGTTGTAAGTACCCCAATGGGGCAGTTCTAGTCTAGATTCAGTGTTATTAAAGGGCAATTGAATTAGATTTTTCAAACTCATTAAGTATTCATCAAACAAACGCAATTGAAATCCCGAGCATGAAATAATATTGATACCCGATAATGGTTGTCGGAAACTAATTCAGTTATATTTAGAAATGTGGTAATTAAGATGGTAAAAGTGATAAAGCTTTACTTACCACATTTCTTTACGGGAACCACGGTTGAAAAACACTTTTGCTCTCAAATAAAACCTTAATAGCACTATCTTAGTCCGGATTCGCAGTTTTAAAATGGATAAATCTGCTCAGAGAGACAACGCCAAGCGATTTACTTTGCCTGCTTTTCGCTTTGAGTTTCACGCGCGCCGCCATCTCGAAATGTGACACAGTTGTGGCCACTCACAGGCCAGGCCCCACGCTCCGTATTTGCGATTTTCATGAGTATGCTAATTACGATATGGCAAACAAATTTGTGGGGAAAGGCCATGGGATACGCGTTTTGTCTTTGTTTTAAGTTTGTTTCTAATCTAATCTAATCTATCTAAACTTTAATCCAGAAAGGGACTAACCCATCACTGTGGATGTGTGCTGGTGCATTGTGCTCGTATTGTGGCAGCTATCATGCATAGCTAGCACAAACAAACTTATAGCTGATAGCACAAACAATCTTGAAACAAAGACAAAACGCGTATTCCACGGCCTTTCCCCACACATTTGTCAGCCATATTGGAATTATAGCATACTCATGAAAGTCGCAAATTGCACAACTACATCACATTACAAGATGGCGGAGCGCGGGAAATTCAAAGTAAAAAGTAGGAAAAGTAAATCGCTTGGCGTTGGCTCTATGAACAAAATTATCTATTCTATACTGCTAATTCGGACTATGACAATACTAAAGTTTTAATAGAGCGCAAAAATAGTAAATCGCACACTGATCAAGTCAGCATGATCACCTGTCAGTTACTTGTATATCAAGATACCTGGGGCATGATCATTAGTAAAATGACTTCTTGACCGAAAAGACCTTGTGCGGTTCATCTGCTTTTTGGTTTTGGTCCAGTGTCTGACAAATGCTCACAGGTGATGGGGAGTCCTGGTGCTTTAGTTGTTATTGCAAAACACTGAGCTCATTTAAGCTTCGTAAGAATAATTCCATAGGTGTGGCTGCCATTTGAAATGTCACGGCTCCAACCGTTTTACGGTTTTTAATACCTTTATAGGAAAAGTATAAGTTAAGTCAATCCTTGAAATACTTATTTCAGCTTGTTTTGTTAAATTATCTGTTTCTCTTTCTCAAATTCTCCTAAACCGCGTAGAAATTCGTTTGTAACTATTGTACTAAAAGAAAACTATATTCTATTCTTCTTAGCAAACGCCTGTTGCATGATTAGATATTTCAAGGCTTACACGAGTTACTGTTAATGATACAATTTTATAGTTTTTCTGTTGATTTCTATGTGTAGTCACATGGTTTCGAGCGCAATTCGGTATAACTTTAGCAAAAGTGAGATTTTCAAATAGTCACAAACAGCTTGTGGTTTACTCAAGGACATACCTATTTTTTAAATTGCAAGCAAACTCTGCGTGATTACCCGTTAATCACATAGATGTAACAATTTTAGTCAGAGCCAACTTTAAAAGTAACACGGCCAGCATTGACCATAATTGAAAAAACCGAAGCCCGTAGTGAATTTTTGGCGTGAGTAGTTCCAACTATCGTCAATGTATTACTCTACTGGTTTATTACCCAGTAAAATTAATTATGATTTGGAAATTTCACATTGTGACTGAAGATTTAGCTGATGCTTGCACTGCTTTTGTAATAAATGCATTAATGAAATCATGTGAAATCATTTCATCCATGTAATTAACATAATTATTGCAATCATAGTACCTTTTTATGCATTTTTAACTAGACAACTCTTTTTAACGGTTTTTCTATAACTCCATTTTTATATATATATTAGATAAAACTCCATTTATATATATTAGATATAGAGATAATTCATTATTATTATTATTATTATTATTATTATTATTATTATTATTATTATTATTATGATGATGATGATGAAGCATTAGTAAAATAGGGTAGATATAACACAAGAGAAACTCGGCTTCGCCTCGTGCTCTACAACTGCCGGCGTGTTTATATCACAGTTTATAGACACTCGCAGCCGTTTTATATTGCTTTTATATAAAAGAAATAAGACGAAGATAAAATGAATTATTATTATTATTATTATTATTATTATTATTATGATGATGATGATGATGATGATGATGATGATGATGATGATGATGATGAGCATACACACCTTCAGTAGCTGTCTCTGAGCAGCCTGTAAGTTATACGGCTGAGCTAAAGGCTTCTTAGCTTCCATCTTCTTCTTAGCACCGGAGCCAGACATCTTCTTCTTGTGCTCTGCCAGGTTAATTGAGGTGGTTCCTAGTGGCATTACCAAGCTGCTTGGCTCATTCCCAGGCAGAGGGAACATGCCCGCCAGCTGCTCCAGTTCCTGCTTGTGTTTCTCCAGTTGCTGTTTGTGTACCTGCAGCTTCACTAGCTGCTGCTGATGTTGCTAAAGCACAGGCGAGAAGCAGGCATCAGTTTGCTGTTTGTATTTACTTAAAGTGCGTTACTAGATGTAATACCACACTGGTACAGATGAGATGTTGAAGTACTGCCACACCCCAGGATGACCAGGGTATGTACACGTAGAACAAACACAAATAGTAGTAGTGCTAATTACAGAGACTGAATTATTTTGTAATTAGCTCTGGTTAGTTTTATATAGATGAATATCATATACAAATGATTAGTTCTAAAGCTAAATTCATTACTAAGAATAGCATATGATCACGATTTCTTCACGTACCTAAGGTTCTATATATTAAAGGGTCAGTGTCCCAGACAGGTTTAGATAGAAATGGATAATACCCAGTTTGCCAGTCATTGGCGATAGGACGCTACTTGTTTTTGACTAAATGTTAAACACAGAGAGATGGATGCAAGCACTATTATTATTAATACCTTGAGCAGCTGTAACTCTTGCTCTACAGCAGCTAGTGATGCTGAAACTACAGGAACAACAGGTACTGCGGTAGTGATGGGCTGGCTGGTACTGTTACCAGGCGCACTTTGGCCAATTGGCACGGTTGAGGTCCTCCCTACACCACCTCCATACACATCAATCTTTTCTACCCTAGCTCCATCACTGGTGGCGCAACAAACAAAGTGAAGTGGTTCAACTTCCAGGAGACCCTGGAATGCCATAACATTCTTCGGCGATCCTGAGGAATCCCAATTATCCATTTCATCTCCTCCATAGTTATGCTTGTCAACCGATACTGATGCACCTCCACTTTGAGTTGGGGACAAAGCTTTTGGAGGTATGTCAAAGAGCACCGGGTCAAGGGGAGTACCATACAGACCAAACCTATGGCATTGAAGGAATTGTAACATAACGATCAGCAAAAACTATCTTTAACGTGGAGACACACTTAGCTGATCAGCTAGTTTCTGGGCTGTCCACAGAATGATGAAATAATAACAAAGAAAATTAAAGAGGTTAAAATCCCCAACTGACAGGAGGCACTCCAGCTAGCTATGTACAAACATGACCCAGAGTGGGGGCTTAAACTCGGGACCACCAGGTTCAAGACAAGATTGGAGTGGAAATTGGGCTTGAATGCGGGATCCTGAGTCTAAGCACCAAACCACTGGACCACGCTATCTTTTTGTTGTTACAGACGAGGGGTGAATCTTGACTAGTATCGCGATTCAGTTAACATTTTGCTTGGAGAGAGAGACGTAAATATAAAGTGGTATTTATGTCTCAAAATTAATGAGCGTGATTGGCTAATACTTCTTGATTGATGGCGTTGCGCCAGAATGGGTTTGAAGCTCAACTCTGCAAACTGTCTCTACATGACCAACATGGAAAAGTATTACAAGATATAAACAACTTCTTACAGTGACAAAAGCTGTTTTTCTTCAGAGGGACTTCCTGTTCATAAACCTATAGCACAATTAAATCAATTTCTGAAAGCTACTTCTGAAAGTCCAACAGTTTACAAATAATTTTCGAACAAAACGATGATTCACCACAAATTTGGAGCGACTTTCAAGTTTTCGGAAAAACAAAATTTCAGCTTCACTTCACGGTCGTTCTGCCTCAAAATAATTAAAAGCAAACTCTTCCATTGCTAGCAAACAATCTATTGTGTATTATAGATAAACAATTAACATTCAAATTGCTTGATTAATCTGTCTCTAATTTCTGTTTTGCTTTCGTCTTACATGTATTTTGAAGTCTAAAGCACTCGAACATGATATCAACCAAACCAAACATTTTTCGGGCCGTATTTACAGTATAGTCTATATGAATGAATGACTGAATAACGTTCTGTCACTGGAAGAAAGCAAAGCTAATACAGAACTGCAAATACTTAGCTTTCTGAAATAATAAATTATCTGAAACTCCTCGGAGATTTCTGAAGTCTGAAGTTTATTTCTCATGCTGTGGTCCATTCGATTCGTCTTGTTTCCCTCGCAGCATCGCTTGTTTGCGGTGATTTCACTTCGTTGGCTCAAAAAAAAACACTGACATGGGACTCACATGCACTGCCATCCGTCCACATCCGACCATCAATCTTTCAAACTTGAACAAACAAAACTGCTCTAGAAAGATGCAAACAAAGCTACACAGTAGCTGCTTTCAAACGAACTCTCAAGTCAGCCAGTCGCCCGGCGAACGAAAATCGTTGCCAAGGAACGCATGCGTGGTATTGAGAATTTGTGAATGCATCAATGTCGCGTTGACTTTATTTTCCTATTTATTCGTATAAAGGAAAGAAAAAATCGCGATACAAAACTTATTGCGATTTTGAGACGTAAATACGACTTTATATTGACGGCGTTGGGAGCTTCGCTCGCCCAATACGGAATATATTTTCTCCCAACTAGCTTTCGATATAAAGTCGTATTTACGTCTCAAAATTGCAATAAGTTTATACGAAAGATTTATCTGTAGATACTACGTGTCTTTTCCTTTCTAAAATAGAGAAAGATAAACGCAGGAAGCAACCTGGAAGATCAACGTTTCAAATCATGCAGTAAACCAATTCATCAGACATCATCAACAAAACGATAAATCCAAAATCTGATATCCTGCAACTTAACATTACGTTATAATTAAACACGAACTTCTTAGAGGATTTCTGCTTACCATAGACTGGCATTAAGGTAAGACAGCTGCAAAGATGCGATCAGCATGAACTGAAAGCCGAATATATTTCTGAATTCACTGCGAGTTATATATTCTAAGGAAATTCATATGAACCCATGGGGTGCCTAATTTTGCTGAATCAGACAAAATCTCGACAGCATTTTTGTTTAAGCCGGGTTAAATTTCACTTGGTAAAGACAGTTTTTGACAAAGCCAGAAATAAGCTAAATTTTAAGGGAGTTGAACAAGCCCGACATAGGACCATTCGTTCAACATTTTATAAAGAGTAGAATGCGGCCATTGGTGTTGCTCATTTCTTCAACTAGATAAGTGAAAAGTATTTTAAATTAAAACCGTCGTACGGTTGAAAATCACCAAAAAAGCGCAAACAATATTGCACTACCCTTTAAGATATAAAGTTCATTGTGATATTACTTAAAGGAGTGTTTTTTAATCTTGTGAGACGCTTTTTACTGCTAAGATAATTTGTTAATTTATACTATTATCAGTAATCTGCAAAAATATTGTAAGCGAAAATAGATATACCGTTCGATTTTGGCAATTCAAAATTATTCAAAAAACATTATTTGAATAATCGTGTTTGATAGCATGATAAAGGAAACACTTTATTAAATTGTCTCATAAAATTAATTCCATGTTATAATGTACTCCTGATATCAAACAGTACCTGGTTTTGCTGAATCAAACTAAATCACGACAGCAGCTTTATGATAAACAAGAGGACAGTTTAAGCTGGGTCATCAATATCAAATGTTGAATATTTAAACAATGTAGGAAACAACGAAATTTGTATACCAAGAAACAAAATTTAATAGAAATACGAGTGACTTTCTGTCATGGCAGTGTTGATACTTGTCGTCGGCAGCACATAGAAGATGTGCCACTTGCATCATAATTGAGGGATGTTTCTCCTTTTTTCTAAGTTTGTGACAACAGGAAGTCCTACCAAATGCAAAAGGTCTTTTTAAGATGTAAAATTCAAGAACATCAATAGGAGGAGATGTATTGTAAGTTAAGGGACTGACCATTTCATATTGTGGCACGGGGTTGGAGTGGGGAATGATTTTAGTTCACCTAATCTTCGTTCACCATTACGTTAAAATCATGGATTCATATTTCTCCAATTGATCCTCTCTTTAACTTCACAGCAACATACGCGGATCGTGCAAATTGCGTTGTCGCCGTTATTGAACTTGCACATTTATTATTTCATAATTTCTCTACTATCGCTCCACAAGTTTATATGGCCAATCCCTAAGAGTATTCAAATAAAATAGTCCAGATAATATGTTTTGTTTGAGGCAGAGGATCTCCTTCCGCGTAACAAGCTCGCTACGAAATCCCCAAATTGAAGCACAATCCCAAAATTAGAATTGAAGTGAAGCTAGAGGTAAATATGTTAGCGCTTTTATAAATTTTAAAGAAAATTTTAGAATGATCAATTGAATACAATCTGGTTCTGTGCAAAACAACAAAGATTCATTCTAGTTGCTCCACAAAAGATGCTGCCTTCAATATTTACTTCAAAATTGTGTTGCTTTTCTATCAGCAAAGAAAGTAAGTTTGCTTCTGCGGGCAATACAGTTTCCTCGTAGTACACTGAATTTCAGTGTTTTAAGATCTGGTAACAAAGATAATAATTTTTTCTTCCATGCAGAATTTGGTCCAAAACTTTGTTAAATGAGAATTATGCCAAACACAATGGTGTTATTGTTAATACCAGAGGGGACATTTTCATGATTTGTAAACTAGAAATAATATCCTGTAGTACATTTTTATCAGTAAAATGATGATATTGTAGGATACAATTATTATAAGCGAAAACTGATACAGCATTTATATTCTAGCCGGGTTAACATTTCACAGACCTGGTAAAGACAGTTTTTGACACAATTAGAAATAACTAAATTTTAAGGGAGTTGAACAAGCCCAAAATAGGACCATTCGTTCAACATTTCGAAAAGAGTAGAATGCGGCCTTTGGCGTTCTTCAACTAGAGAAGTGAAAATTATTATAAACTTTAAACGTCGTACGATTGAATATCAGCAGAAAAACGCAAACAATATTACATCAACCTTTAAGATATAAAGTTCATTGTGATATTAATTAAAGTGGTGTTCTTTAATCGCGTGAGATGCTTTTTACTGCTAAGATAATTTGTTATTTTATAATATTATAAGTAACCTGAAAAAATACTGTAAGCGAAAATAGATATACCGTTTCATTTTGGCAATTTCAAATTCTTCAAAAAGATCATTTGAATAATTGGGTTTATAGTGTGATTAAAGTAGAAACACTTTCTTAAATTGTCTCATAAAATTAATACCATGTTATAACGTATTCCTGATGCCTAACATTGCGAGAACGTTTTCAAACCAGTTTATTTTATTGGAAAGTTGGCTTCGTTAGAATGTCAGTTAAAAATGTGAAAATGATATATGTGACGGCTTTTCGTGCATTTACCAAAGGATAGCTATGTTAAAATTTAATTATATTCTTATCATGTACAATCTTATCATTATGCATGGATATGCTTCCGTCAATAGCAAGTTAGAAAAATTAAGTGGTTATTCAATGTTTAGTTTTATGATCGGACGTTCCTAAAGCTTCGAAACTAGAAAAAATTGCACGGTTAACTTTACATGCGGCATATATTCTAAATTGAATTTTTGATCTATATCAGCGGTGTTTAGTCACCACTCAAAGGCTAGCTAGCAACTTTGAAGCTATGAATATAATTATATAGATTTCTGCTAATAAAAGAGCAAAATACAAGTGAATAAAGTGTGAGGGTTGGTGGGACTGTGCTTGAAGATTCCAGATGGTCGGGACAGATTGGTTTTATCTTTTAAAGCCTGGTCCACATATTCTGCCGACGAGCTTGCAGCATCCCTTCGACTGACGCCGATGCTACCTACGGTATCTTGCAGCATATTTGAACAGCTGTCGCAGACATGTCGCCGATATTGCAGACTGATATAAGTATTTTCACTGGCATATCGAGGAAGTTTAGCTGAGCTCAACTTTCCCGATTTGTCGGAGATGTGTGTCGCACACATGTCTATGTGGGAGAGGGGGGGGGGGGGGTGGAAGAATTTGTAAAAAAAAATTTCCACGAGCCGAAAGGCCAAAAAAAATATTGCACGACATAAAATTATAAAGACAAAAGAGAGAGAAAGAGAAGGAAAAGCGAAAAAAAATTTGCAGGCCCATTCCAGGGTAAAAAAATAAAATTGCTCGCAAATCATTCTTCCACCCCCACACCACGATATCAAATGGTATGTCCTTTACATGTTTCTCTATAGCATGTTTTTTATTTTGAGTGCTTCCTCTCATAATAAAGCAGCGTTAACCTATCTTAAAATGACATCTTCTTGCAAAGTTTACTCTATCAAAGAAATAAGACTGAAATTGAAATTGGTACAAAATTTATGTGAATTGTAAAATGTAGCTCTTGAAGCTGGTGATCTCGACGATGTTAATCAAACGATGTATTAAATATATAATAATGCTTATGATATTAAAATGATATAAATTTAATTACACCACCTGGATCTACACAGTCTCCGGATATCAATATAACTGGTGCCGTCCATTAATACAATTTAACAATTTTCGTATTATAAAAACTAGCAACACAATTGTTAGGGATGTAGGCTATCTTATGTCTGAAGGCTGCCATCTTGACGTCATATTTTTTAAGTTGGTTCGAAATTACTCAAAACGTTTTAAAGGGCACTTTAATAATAAAAATATTTGTATTTGCAATAAAATTAAAGCGTCAAAGTTTGACTAATTTATAAAAAGTGCCATTTTTAACTGACATGTCACTAAAATCTCGGTTATCATAGAAATCGGGTGGAGTCTTATCGTGCATGTGACACGTATTCTTGCAACGTATTCTTGCGATGCAAGTGGTTAAGTGCGGTGCAGGTAGAGCCGGCTAGAACATTGCAATATTTTTTAACATTTGCGCGTGTACTGAAAAATTCTCAGGTAAATATACCAGACGATCACCAAGAGTTACAGTTCTGCAGGAGTTGGGAACAACTAATGACTGCTTTTGCTGAGAACACAACGTACGCCGTGGATTATATTGCTCAGTTATGAGCAATTATGCTCAGTTTTCGGAGATGTGTACAGAGCTGTGAGAAGTAGTATACGTAATTTAAAGGCAATTATCTTCCTACTTACATATGTGAACTTAGTGACAGACCATTTGATTTTCAGTTGTGCGGGGGAGGGGGGGAGTGCAAGAATTTGTAAAACAAAATTATAAAGACAAAGAGACAGAGAAAGAGAGGGAAAAGAAAAAAAATGTGCAGGACCTTTCCAGGGCAAAAAAAATTTTGCTCGCAAATAATTCTTCCACCCCCACCACACGATATGAAATGGTCTGCCCGTTATGCGGTCCTACAGTTCACCAAGATAATTGCGCTTCTCCCGCAAGTTGCTACTCAAATTAAAGTTCCTCCTTACAAACTCAAGTCCTTTAGTCCCCTCTATTGTGGAACCGTCTTCCCTTAACTATAAAATCAAACTCATCAGGAAACAAACTTGTAAAAGAATCATAAAATTCATTTGAGATTAGGTACTAAGATGTACTTTTAACGATTAGTATTATTAGTATTAGTCCTTTCAAATTATTTACATTACTTGTAATTAGAGTTTTAGCAAGCTTTCCTTTTAACAATTGCAAAGCGCTATTGGTCATTCAATGGAAATAACGCTATATAAATATTTTATTATTATCATATATAAAAGGTGCAGGTAATGAAGAAGAAGATCAATTAGATCGAAAACGTTTGTAATTTTGTTAACATTTTTGTTTTTTTTTGTTTTTGGTATATATGGATAAAACTTATACATTTACAAACGTTTACAACCTTGCGGTCATCTTCAGTTAATAAAATAAACTGTAAAGGAGAACATGCTTATTAAATGAAAAGCGCACGGGACAATGGTACGTTGATTAATTATTTGAGTTTACGTTATTCCCTGTGGGAACAGTGTCAAAGGCAAAGCTTGAACTTGTTTGTTCAGGTCGGGGCGGAGTTTGGCAATTTAAAAGCGGGTGTCAGTAAATATCGACTATGTCGCGCAACTTTCAAAAATCTAAATTCTTCAAACTTTGTCAGTTGAAAGGTCTAGGGGAACTATTAACGGATATCACAATTAGAACTGGCTTATTCTATTCTACGCTTTGCAGTGGTCTATAAACGTTACGGCCATTTTGACCCGATTCGAATCCGTTTCAGAAGTGAAACTCGCCCAACGTGTAGTGGCGCTCTTTTATCCACAAGTGAATTTGCTAATTAACAAAGTTTACAGCTTGATACAATAACTTTAGCACTTTCTTATGCTATAAAGATTTTCACAACAGACTTCTCGAAATTAGTGTAGACATAAGATCTACCTAAAAAAGCAGTTTGAAGATGTAAAACGCGAGATGTTTTTAGAGGGAACAGGTGTATTGCAAGTTAATGAGTATTCAAATAAGGAAATCCGTAGATGATAAATATCTGTGTTGTCAAAGGCGGGTTAGGATCTCCTCGCGACTAACAAGTTAACTTCGAAATTCATAAATTGAAGCGCGATCCAGCCGGCGGGTCAGCGTGATACGCGAAATGTTTGTGACGAAGTCATTCAAACATCCATAACTCTGAATTAAAACAGCCTGTTATCCTAAACTAGTTTGCAGGAAGACTTGAACAAAAGAACCTTAAAACATACAAAAGACACAACGTCAGAAGATCCATGCTTTCGATTGAAGGTTTTCATGACGTCACATGGGACCAAAGAATATACGAGATGCAGGTGTATTATAAGTTAATGAGTAATCAACTAAAACAGGCCGTAGACGATCTGCATTGACGGATGTGGTTGGAATCTTCTCAGGTTTAACAGGTTCTTTACGAAATTCATCGATCACGAAGCATGATTCCAGATTGGTATTGAAGCGAGGCATTGGTAAATATGTTAGTTATTCCTTCTATTATTTACAAGAAGAAATTTAACAGAGTTTAACTCCTCTTAAAATACTCAAAGATTTGACAAACTGTTATGCTGTCTCAGTATATGCTGTTATTCAAAATTACGTTGTTTAACCTCAGAAAAGAGACTGAATTTGCTTCGCAGATAAAAGTGTTTGGCGCACTGAACTTTATTTCATTTCTTGATAATTACTGGTAACAAAGGGTGTCTCTTTTGTTTTTTAAAGAGTTCATCAAGCAACTTTGTAACTGGAAATCTGTATTAAACACAGTTGAATTATGAATGTTTATCCTTTTTCTTAAATTTATAAGTGTAGACATAGGATCTAGCTAAAAAAGCAGTTTGAAGATGTAAAACCCGAGAAATTTTAATAGGAACAGGTGTATTGCAAGTTAATGAGTATTCAAATAAGGAAATCCGTAGATGATAAATATGTGTGTTGTCAAAGGCGGGTTAGGATCTCCTCGCGACTAACAAGTTAACTTGGAAATTCATAAATTGAAGCGCGATCCTGGAACTGGTATCGACGCGAGCTAAATATGTGAGCAATACCTTACTCAGTTTTATTTGTGAAGAAATATATTAATATAATCTGGCTTGATCAAGCTTTTTGCAAAATATGCTGGCTTCGATATTCATTCGAAATCATGTTTTTGCTTATCTTAGAAAATATGCTTAGATTGCCTTGCAGACAATTTTGTAAGTCCACTGAACTACATTTGCTTTTGAATTATGGTAACAAAGATTTAAGTTGCTTATTTCTTCTATGAACACTATATATTAAACAACTTTTTGGGTAAAAACGTTTCAAACGCAATTGAATAATGGCTGATTGAGCAGGAACAATATTTCTTCGATAATGAGAATAAATCTTCTGTAAATATTCTTATCGTGTTTCGGAAACTTCTAACAATACAGGAGAAAACACAAGCCCTCCAAAAAACTAATATTATCATCAAAACACGTTTCGGTTTCTATCAGGATAATTCGTATCCTGCTAAAGAGAACATTTGACAAAATCAAAAAATTTCCAAAATGAAAGTTTATTTCGATCACTCATAACATGAATAATTATTTTAGAACTACTAAAATGTTTCGCTTTACCGATGCGTTTGTAACTGACGAGTTTATATTCTCCACATGTCTAACATCCGAGCCAATTATGAAAAGATTAAAGAATATAAATGTCTGATGTTGCTCATTTTAATCACAAATTTTGGAAAGTTTATAACTGAAACGAAGCAGAGAAAGTTGATACCCTAAATTAAATTGTAATTTCAAAATTTTACAAGATGCTTTGCAATTTTAAGATAATAGTAAACGAAGAAGCATTTCATATTTGATATTTTTCAAAGTACAACTCGAAAAGCGTCATAAATTAATAACATGTCATAACATTGCCCGGATCGCAAACATTGCGAAAAAGGTTTCAAAACCATGTATTCTCATTGCTAAAACGATTTGCTTAGCATGTCAGTTCATAGTTTGATATAAATATGCAAATTTCATTTTTTACTTAGCTTTTAAATTCAAATATGTTAGTATCATTTTCATCTCATAAATTTCCAGTTTACAATATGGATTCCGTTCCTTTAACCAAAAAAATATAAATTAAAGTAAAGTGGTCATTACACAGAAAAAGAAATTGCACAATGAACTTTGCATTATACATATTCTAATTTTATTGCCTCCAAATCTTGAAATGCATTTTTGCTGTCTTTTTCCACGGTTACTGAGTAACTCTGAATATAATTATACATATCTGTGTTGGACAAGACGATAAAGCTAAATACAATATTTAAGGTATCTAACTGGGGAACTACAGAGACCAGAATTAATTGAAAGCAGCATAATATACGCGTTCTAACTAGGAAGAACGACTAGCAATATGATTCTTTGAGAAAGTACACGGCAATTTAACTCTTTAACATTTCTATTAAAATGTGAAGGAACAACCAGTCTTTATAAATGCGATAATATCGGACTAACAATATAGTTTTTCAGAACGATACGTCAACAGTACTTTGACTTGAAAATTGTCTTTCATATTAATTTCGAAGTTCATGTTGTTTCGTTATATATTAACTTATTTAAATGGCTTTAATATTATATTTCGTGTTTTTGCAGCAACAAAAATCACGGTTTTATGAATTTGTGGGAATTATAAAAATAGCTGGAAAATTTTTGAGAATTTTATATCAAACTATATGCTGTAGCTCTATTTTAAAAGAAAATTGTTTCCGAAAACAACCACAAGACGAAAGAGTTATGGACTTTCGAAGACTGCCGCTTTACAGCAAAAAACTATACCAAGCGTGGCCACCTCCACCCCCCCCCCCCGTTACAATGTTGTTCTACAGTTCACTTCTTTTCTTTCTGAAAATGATCAAAGACCAACACTGATACGGTGGGAGGGTGTCTAAGCATAAAATTGAAAACATAATTTAAAATCTTGGAAATGCCTGTACACAGTAGCAGCTTGAAGTTATTGGACGCCGGCGGGCAATGATTATATAGCAGAAATGTTAAAGGGTTAACTGAATAGATATAAATTAACTTGCAAAGCTATACAACGTATTCACCTGTCCTGCTCTGTGTCCTACTTGATATCCTTCCCTCCCTTGTGCTACTGATTTACAGCTAATTCACTGTTCTTGTCTTCCTCCCACGGCAGCCATAATTTTAGAGGAAAGATGTATGAGCGGTCTGTTTGCTCTTTTTTAAGTGATTTTCTGGGGTTTTTACTTTGCAGGAATTGAAACAGCTCACGTGTACTAGTTGGACTACATTGAGAATATATGTCACCACCGAACACGTGGCCCGAGCCCGTTCCAAAATGGTATCAAGCAAAAATAGTCTGGAAGTGGGGTTGGGCACTCCACGTGTTTGGATTCGCATCGTTATTCATTCTTGTCTCCTTATACTCAATATTCAACATCTTCAGTCAGAGAAAGTTATACCTCAAAAAGAAAAAGCTACATGCCTTTTTCCTTAACTTAATGCTTATTATATTTGCATCAACAAGAGCAACCATTCTGCTATGGAATCCCTACGGATCAGAGGAATTATCGCCAACTTTATCAGTGTTATGTGTGATTGTATTTGGTCTCGGAACATCTTGCATGACCTCCGCCTTCAGTGTGTTACTGCTAATACTACTGGAAACCACAAAATTGTCCCTCATTTCTCCCAGATTCCAGAAACTTCCCGTCCTCATCGGAATATGGACAACTAACGTAATATATATTCTTGTGTCGGAGCTTACTGTTGTTCATTACAGATCAGCCAAAGCAATGATCTTCGTTTGTCAGGTGATGTTTGCCGTGTGGGGTTTGATAATATCTGTAGGATACGC
>JAOBYG010561051.1:0-14976 GCA_025403545.1 Epizoanthus stellaris | reverse complement strand
AAAGTGCTTATGTAAACAAGCCCCCTGATATAAACCTAATGTACTTAAAATACGGCCATTTTCAAGACAAGAAGGGAAACAATAATCTCCACCCCAGTTTGCAAGCACACAAGAACAAAAAAGCAAGTTTCAGCTAAGAGCCTTGAATACCCGGATTACTGTCAACTCATGCTTCTGACAACCTAGATCAAAGTTCCCACATTAAAGCTAAGCTAGGTTTAACTTTTCTCACCTAATATAAGTTGTTGCCACCATCCATGAAGTAGATATTTCCAACAGTTATCTCAACAACCAATTTGTAAGATTTATGAAACACCAATTTTTAAGTTAACTCTCGGACGGCCAAAGTATTTTTTGTAACATTTGTCCAGGTAGAAGGGTTCAATCGGACCACCTTCTCTCCCCCCCCCCCCACGATTTTCCATATGGATAAAGATTTGGTATTTGGCATGCAATTAACTTACACCTAGCTAATTAGCTTCCATGGTAACAATCATACATTGTTTAATTAATGTTGCTATGGTAACACCATTTCAAAATGAACGTCCGTCACCTTGGCCGCCATCTTCGATTTTATTATTTTTGAACTATTGACCAATTCTTAGCAAAACAAATGGAAAAAGCTAAAAAACAATGTTTTATTGGCAAAACCAACAAAATAAATGATATAAATATAAAATCCTTAGTTAAAACCTCTAATTTTTACAAAATTCGATAAATATTCTGAAGCCAGTTTTAATTTGCATAATTTATTCTGCATAAATTATGAACGCTTATGTCATCTAATTAGTGTCAAACGATGTCTTGTCAGACAGTTTCATGGCAATTGCTTTAAAGACCAAAACCTTTGGGGGTCAATTTGACCCCCTCCCCCCTTGGCAGTTCGAGGGTTAAGCCTTAAGAGCAACACGAACTTATAAGGGAGGGGGGAGGGTTATTTTGACCCCTCCTCCAGGACTTTCGAAATGGATAGAAATTAGTGCAAAAAATTGGTATCCTGCAGCCCGTGACTGTAGGATACGTGAATCTATCCTGCAGCCCGTGACTATAGAATGTGTGACTCTACCTGTATCCTGTGTCTGTAGAATATGTAACTATTCTGCAGCCCGTGACTGTAGAATGTGTGACTCTAACCTGCAGCCCGTGATTGTAGAATGTGTGACTATTCTGCAGCCCGTGACTGTAGAATTTGTGACTCTATCCTGTGACCCGTGACTATAGAATGTGTGACTCTACCTGTAGCCCGTGACTGTAAAATGTGTGACTTTATCCTGTAGCCCGTGACTGTAGAATGTGTGACTCTATCCTGCAGCCCGTGACTATAGAATGTATGACTCTATCCTACAGCCCGTGATTGTAGAATGCGTGACTATTCTGCAGCCCGTGACTGTAGAATGTGTGACTATTCTGCAGCCCGTGACTGTAGAATGTGTGACTATTCTGCAGCCCGTGACTATAGATTGTGTGACTATTATGCAGCCCGTGACTGTAGAATGTGTGACTATTCTGCAGCCCGTGACTGTAGAATGTGTGACTATGCTGCAACCCGTGACTGTAGAACGTGTGACTCTATCCTGCAGCCCGTAACTATAGAATGTGTGACTATTCTGCAGCCCGTGACTGTAGAATGTGACTATTCTGCAGCCCGTGACTGTAGAATGTGACTATTCTGCAGCCCGTGACTGTAGAATGTGTGACTATTCTGCAGCCTGTGACTGTAGAATGTGTGACTATTCTGCAGCCCGTGACTATAGATTGTGTGACTATTATGCAGCCCGTGACTATAGATTGTGTTACTATTATGCAGCCCGTGACTGTAGAATGTGTGACTCTATCCTGCAGTCCATGATTGTAGAATGTGTGACTCTATCCTGTAGCCCGTGACTATAGAATGTATGACTCTATCCTGCAGGCCGTGATTGTGGAATGTGTGACTATTCTGCAGCCCGTGACTGTAGAATGTGTGACTATTCTGCAGCCTGTGACTATAGAATGTGTGACTATTCTGCAGCCCGTGACTATAGAACGTGTGACTATTCTGCAGCCCGTGACTATAGAATGTGTGAGTATTCTGCAGCCCGTGACTATAGATTGTGTCACTATTCTGCAGCCCATGACTGTAGAATGTGTGACTATTCTGCAGCCCGTGACTATAGAATGTGTGACTATTCTGCAGCCCAGTAGAATGTGTGACTCTATCCTGCAGGCCGTGATTGTAGAATGTGTGACTATTCTGCAGCCCGTGACTGTAGAATGTGTGACTATTCTGCAGCCCGTGACTGTAGAATGTGACTATTCTGCAGCCCGTGACTATAGAATGTGTGACTGTTCTGCAGCCCGTGACTATAGAATGTGTGACCATTCTGCAGCCCGTGACTGTAGAATGTGTGACTCTATCCTGCCGCTTTTTGGACAACAACCTTGTCTATGTATGTCCTAAATCAATCGGCTAACTAGCCATGTTCCATAGTACTATATATCTAAGTACATCCTTAATTCTAGGTTTTTTGACAACCTTAATTGTCTAAGTATACTTCCTCGATCAACTTCGTTTACATAGCCCCGTTCTCATAGTCCTAGTGTGGCCTACTGTGGCCTAGTGTGACCTAGCTCAATTATTAGGTTTTTTCATCCTCAAAAGTTGGTTTCTTTCTAAAAAATATGACAACCAAACATAATATGGTTTTCTCGAGTATACTGGCTCGGGAACACTGATTTGAAAGTATTAATCGAAATGCATGCATTCTTGCTCATGCTAGCCTGCGTGCAGCCGAAAGTTGATTTTTTGACAGTCATTTTCTTGACCTCGATCAAAATTGTTGATTTGTTTTACCCAACGAAGCGAAAACGGCCATGTGTCAATTAATCAAGAACACGGTGGCAGTTGTGGATAACTCGAACTCGACAGCACAGCTTGCTGATCGAGTTCACAGTTCAGTTTTTTGTTGGTTTTATTACCGAAATTAAAGAACATTTCTACAACAAAGGTTTCTCGGACCTTTCATCCTCACGGCGAAAAACATAACATATGAACTTTTAGTTGATCAATCCCATCATTTGGCCTACTCGCCGACGTAGAAAACCTAGTTTTAAAAAAAAAATAGTCTACCACGATATAATGCTGATTCGTTAGAAGGTGTAGTTGTCACTATGAGAGTACAGTACCATTTTTATTATAGTTGGCTTATTTACGTATGCCACCTATGGCAAAACTCAATTTCTGACTTCAGCTAGCTATGTGCCTGAAATACTTTTATTAATATTTTTAAGTTTTAAGTTTTTTCTACATTGAGTATACACTCTAAGAAATAATGTTTCCCATTAATAAATGTGAATATCCAGGGCATACAACATGAGTGCTTACTCCAAAACAACCTTTGATATTCCATCAATGTTTGCTTGACCAAAACAGAGGAATTGAACAACAGAAGGTGAAGATTGCAAGCATTCTTTTACTGAGACTTCTGTACCAGGGTTTGCCGTACCTGAAATGTGGCAGCAGGAGTATGGAGACATGCAGAGAAGATGTCAAGGAAGCACAGACTAAGGTATCATTTTAACAACCTTACGGAAAATGGCAGTCATGAACTATGCACGTGTCAATCAATGTAAACTCTGTTATTGTATTGTATTGTATTGTATCGCATCGCATCGTATACATCATATTGAATCGTATTACATTGTGTTACATTGTATTGTATCATATTGTATAGTATTGCATCGTATCATATCATATTTTATTGTCTTGTCTTGTCTTGTCTTGTATTGTATTGCAATAACGATTTCCATACATCCAAAGGTAGGCATGGGATAAACTAGTTATGCAATGCTTTCTTGTGGTATACCATGGAATATCCCACTTGTTATTACTCATGTGTATTTGGAAAATAAGTGACTCCTGGGATACTCTATGGTACCTGACTCAAAAGTATTGCATAACTAGTATGTATGGTATTGTGTAAGATTCAGTAATGAACTATAATGGTGGAGGGGCCATGCAATAGCCAGTGATTTTATGGCTAGAAATGCCCCCACACTATGGGACGTTATCTTATATTTTGGCCTTCGTGTCATGAAATTTATTTTTATCATGGAAAACCTGGGCTATGTTTTTGTACTAAGTTCAAGGAATAGTCACATTTACCAAGAATCTTCTTTCAATTCGTTGTTCATTCAAATGTGAGTTGGAAAAATTAGTATGTCTACAGCTCTTAAATGCATCTGCTCAGGAAATGTTTCAGTTTAGGGAAAGACGATGTGTTCAGTATATTTTAGCTAACCTAAATTTATCATACCAAGCAATTCCAGTCCATTCAAGTTGAGAGCAGTTTTCTAGTTCTGGCATATGTATTGTCTGCACGATGCCTATTTCAATGTGTTGTCTCCTAACAGTTGTCAAAGAAGGTTTTCTCTCACCTTTGTGACATTGTGGATGATGATGGAAGTGTGTATGATGCGAGGATGCAGAGGATGGCCAAGATGGTGATTCTAGATGGTGAGTTCCTAAAGCTGTGTCCAGACTACATATGTAGTACTTGGAAAACTAGTGTGAGTTTGACATTTATCAATGCCTGGATAACTTTTCAGCACTGTGTATGGTACAAAGGACCACGCACCTCTAAGGACACTTGGATTTATCTGAACAGGATTTCATTGGTTCCAACATTTCATTTCTGAATATAACACTGGGTGATCGAAAGAAATTTTAGGGTATACCTTCTTTTCCCAAGAAAGGTAACCACATACACAATTTAATATCTAACATCGTAATTATTATGATCATAATAATAACAGTTACAGTGGCACTGACGGTGACAGTGACAATGACAATGACAATGACAATGACAATGACAGTGACAATACACCACTACAGAAGTGAAACAAAGGACTGGACCTGTCTACCCAAACGATCCCAGAGAGCACTGACGGTGACAGTGACAATGACAATACACCACTACAGAAGTGAAACTGGACCTGTCTACCCAAACGATCCCAGAGAGCACTGACGGTGACAGTGACAGTGACAATACACCACTACAGAAGTGAAAACAAGGACTGGACCTGTCTACCCAAACGATCCCAGAGAGCACTGTTGCAAGTACTAATATGAAACGATAATACATAATTAGTAGCCAGTACGAATTGCATTGTTTATTAGACGAGATGAAGTAACATGTATTATACCAAGAGTTGCAAAAGACTCTTTGACTCATTGTGCAAAATATACATTAGAGCACTGCTTTCTAGGATCGTTTGGGTAGACAGACCCAGTCGTTTTATAGTTTATAGTGGTGAATGACAGTGATAATGACAGTGACAATTACAGTGAATGAAAATGACAGTGGCAATGCCAATGACAGTGACAGTGACAGTGACAGTGACAGTGAGTGTGACAATTACAGCAACAGTGACAGCATTCGGTAAGATCTCTGACTCCCAACCAGAAGGTCCCGGGTTCAATCCCGAGCCTTGCTGAGGGTTGTATTTTTGCGACCTTTTGCCACACAATATGTGGACAGGCATGTTAAGCCATTGGTCTAGTCTCTCAACATCTATCAGGGCACTCAAAAGAACCCATGCACTTGTCGATAAGAGTAGGCTAATGTTAGTGTTAGTGGTCTGTCACCTCCTCTCTAATAATAATAATAATAATAATAATAATAATAATAATAATACATTTCTATAGCGCCTCTTCCATAGTGTCCAGAGGCGCTTTACAGTAAAATATGATATAAGTTACTGTATATAGAGATCATGCAGGGACATGGCATGCATCATGCATATGGCAGCAGCCTGTAGCGCCTTCAGTGCTTTTGGTTCGATCTTCAAGTGAACCAACACAGCAACAGTGATAATGTCAATGACAATGAGAGTGACATTGACACTGACATTGACATCGAAAGTGGTAGTGATAACGATAACGATAACCAAGGTCTGATCATGCTTTAATACATTGGAGGATCAGCATAGCACAGATTTTTAAACTAATTATCTTTATATTTTTCAACCTGTGCAGGTGCAGAGGTTTTCTTTCCAGACAGTAGTACCAGGCGCAGGCACTTACTGTCCATGGTGGACAAGGTGATGGAAGAGAAGAAAGCCACGTCACTGGCACTAACCTTTGAGTCACTGTGCCGCTTCTTCAGTAACAAGGATGCCAGTGGCCTTCTTGGTTTGCCAGATGATGTGTCACAGGTCAATAAAGAGACTTTATTTTTTATTGTTTTCGGGGAGAGGGGTTTAATGTGGTAAACCCTTCATTTTCAGTGCAAGATCTTGCCTAGTTACAAACAATAAGATATTGAAATCTAAGAGTACTTTCCATCCAGGTCAGGGTCCATTCCTATCATAATTCACCAAATTCACCCGAGAAAAATGATTATGGCCATTGTTGATGGAAAGGTCAATCCACACACGAACATTTCTTCCTATCATAATTCAACAAATTTGTGCACCATAACAGGAGAACTGAGCAGTTCTCTTCCATTAGCAGGGCCAATCTGGCCGGAACCAGTTTTGATCATCATCACATTCCATTTGAGAACTGAGTGCTCAGCCCAATCAGACCTGACTAATGAAAAGTGTTGTCAATCGGTCATCAAATTAGTTGGGATGGTACATACATGTATACCAAATCCCCAATGATGCAATTGTTTTAACATCTATTGAAATTGATAGCTAAAAATATTCTCTGATTGAACATTTTTGTTAAATAAAGTTGAAGTTAAAATAGTGGCCTACATTTTGGTTGCAACTGCAACCCTCTTCAATGGGAAGTGATAAAAATGTTAACTTTTCAACATTCTGCTTTTGTATGCTTTTGTCACAGTTCAACGATTATTTATTTCCACATCGGTTTCACAAAACAATGTACAAAATAGAAAAGACGAAATAAAGTGGAGTTGCATGATTTACAACCCTTCCCCATTTGTAGCTGTACAACTCATATGACAACACATGGTTACAGATAAAGCAACGTTTTTGCCATCTATTGAAATGTCAATGTTTATGCTCCACTAAATGTTATTATTGTGGGTTGAATAAGTATCTGTAGTGTTATTATCCCAAAGGTGAACAAAAGTATATAAAATATTAGAACTTTGTACAATCCACAGCAATAATATGTCATTTAGGATTTGGTATATTGAAATTAATATTATAGTTGTTGTCTTCTGAAGATGTTTAATTTTTAATTTCTATTTACAAGATACTGATCAAATCATTTGTTATATCAGGATGGCTTTGACTACAGTTCTGTGTTGTCAGTGATGAATACTCTTATATCAGTTGCTTATCAGGAGGTGAGGCCAGACTGAACATGTTATGGGGTATAATTTAGGTGCTTGTGTAAGAATTGGGCCATGTGATATCTAAAGATTTCAAAATCCTCATACGCCTTCAGTTTGAAAATCAGACTATTTGTGTTGTACAACTAAGCCCGAACTAAACTGCGAGACAAGCGAGACCGAATGGTTTTTTTTCCATTCTACAGTACATGTACCATTTTTTTTAATCCTTTTCTATTCTCTTCTTTCCTAGTTGTTGTATATTATTGAATTTTACTTGTCATAAATGTACTGTACACAAGTCAAAGTTGCAAGTAAAGTTAATGAGTATAAGTTACGAATGATGTTTACATGTACATGAAGCTGATCAAGAATTCAAGTCAATCTGGTCACTGAAATAACTGTCTACTGTCCAATCTATTCTTTGATTGACTTAAAACGTCGTTGTTCTTGTTGATTATGTTAATGTAAAGTTATGTTTTCATAATTGTGCAAGGAGAAATGGGGTAAGAGCTCAAGACGATTACTTCTCACTCACCCTGATAACAAAGTGTTGTTAAATTGTCCTTTTCTGTTAAAACGAGATGATAGTTAGAATAGATGTTATTCTAAAAAACAGTTTTCATTCAGAATGGCAGCTGTAGTAACTGCCATTCAGATTTACCTTTATTTTGTCGTACTGGGTGATTTTGGTGTGCAGAAGTCTTGAAAGCTATTCTTAGTTTTGTGCTGGCATTGTCACTTCATTTGGAAAGCAAAATAATGCATTTTCTTCACTAAGTCTTTCAAATGCTTACATCCATTCATGCACAAGGTATCAACTGGTTCCCGTCTCCCGAATACTGGCCAAGCAGATAGAATTATGCCTTATTATTTTCTTCAGAAATTTGTGGGAAACGAAAGATATACAGCTGCATAAAGGATCCTCAAACGTCCACAGTTTTCGCATTCATAAGTTAGAAGTTGTAATTATTTGTATTGTATTTTATTATTATCATCATCATTATTGTCTTATATTTGTATTAAATAATTAATTATTTAATAATTATTCTTATCTTGCATGATTTAGCTTATGTCCAGGAAATTACTGGCAGCTATTACGGTATTAATTAGAAGCACTCTTTTCAGAAACACAGACTAAACTTTGTCACAAAGGGAATACTTGAAAAGAGATGTTTATTTATCTGTAGAGACTATTGCATGTGACACACAACAACCCGACGTTTTTGGAACAAAATTATTTTTTTTTCCCCCCCCCCCCCCCATCTGGTCCAAAATGTCGACCAAAAAAATGTATAAAACAATTAACGAAATTGGTGTGGCCTAAGTTAAGGTTTTCTCTAACGAGATTTACTACCTTTGTTTAGAAATGAAACGCTTGATGTTTGTGTACTTTTTAGTGCCATAGCTGTATGAATGAAGCAAGTAAACACAGTGACTCACCGTCTAACCTGGTGCAGTTACTGTGTGCCATGCAGAAAAGTTTGCTAACTTGGTGCAGTGGACAGCTTCAGAACGGTGGCACTGAAGGGAAGAGTGCATCAACTATGCTAATATCTGAATGTAGGTGTTACTACTATACTTCACTGTACCTTTATTATATCATACCACATCTTATAATAGCTGATTGATCACGTGATAGGAATATAGATAGTGCCTTATTAAGCTCATTGTTCACCAAGTAATCAAGGACGTGTGGGTGAGTGACCTGCGAAACTGTTCTGCTCATTGAACACATTTGCATATGGTGCTATTTTTGAAAATGTTACTCTGTTTCAACTTCAAGTCAGTTTTGCCCAAGGAAAGCTCAGAGAAATTTCAAAATGTATGTACAAACATGTAGTATCAAAATCTAATGGAATCTAATGAGTATAATTGAAATCGACCCACAAATTCTTAGAAAAAAATCATTAAATTTGTGAAAGTTGGTTCAAATTTGGCAAAACATCTATTACATTTTTGAAAACAAGGTTTGGATATCTGTAAAGAAGTATCTTTCTATTACAAAAATTTAATGGATATAAAAGTTAAACAATATTTGTTTATGTACTTTCTCTCTCTCTCTCTCTCATGGCTCACAAAAATGCCTGTATTGAATGCAAATATTATTCAGTTATTTTAATGTGACGTCATCTGTCCATTCCTTCTATCTAATTAAATATTCTCTGTGATATTATATCTTGGGAATTTGCTAAGGAATTGTATAAATTTTGGATGGAACTTCTTGCTAACTATTTGTTATTTATACATTGTAATTGCCCCTAGATACTGGCATTTTATCGAACAAAGTTTTGACCTCCCTCCAAGCGGTTCACAGTAAGGAAAATAGAGTAAGTTTTCTGAAAGTGATCTTCATTTTAAGGTATTTCAGTTGTTGGATGTTAATTAGCTCCCTTCACAGTTTGCATTGTTTCTTATTTTTACAGATTGTATCAGTTGACAAGTTGGAACATTCCTATGTTTCCACTGCCACTAGACAGCTGGTAAGTTGAATACAGTACCTGGATATTTCTTAGTGTGATTTTGTTTTTGTAGTCATACTTGTAGTTGTGTAAATATCTATTACATGTATTCAACATTAACAGATATATTTATTTGTGTTTCTCTTGTCTACTTTTGAGATGTTGTTCTTAAGGTGACCTAATGTCTCATCACTGCTAGTGTATTTCATTATAATTCTCGCCTTTGTAGTTCAATTAAGTCAGTGTTCACTTTGCTGCAACAGTTCTATACAGTGCCAATAATTTGCAATGGGTAACATAACCGACTTGTATCTTACATTAGTAATATCTTTCCTGATACAATTAAATATTCCTAATGTTTTCCTAGCTCTGCTTAAGATATACTTTGCATGGACATTCCACAAGAGGGATTGTCGATGATAATACCAAGATATTTATACTCAAGCACATGCTTAATACAATATCCCTCAATAGAGACCAAGAAACTGTTAACAGAAGATAACCTAGATGTAAGGAGAAATGTTGTTTTTTGCATTGCTGTCATAGTATTCTTTCGTTTTCTGCTGTGCTCTTTGAATATTTGCCTTTCTATTGCTGTTTGTGTTACAATTTGTAACACACAATTTTATTATCAACAACGTTTGGTAATTAAAAATTGGATTACATGCTATTTACATTAATAGTATTGAGAAGTATCTAATATTGTTTGAAGTGGTACAGTATGAATAGTTTAAAATTACAATCAAAATGGTGGGTATATGCAGGTACCAGTCTTGTTTATCTTTGCTGACATACATTGAATAGAATGGTTGAAACGTTCCATTAAACTGTGCATTGTGGGTGATACGCAGTTGTATTGCATTTGCGTTTTCTACTTCTTTCACCAATTTCGACCAAAAAATCTATCTGACAACAAAGTTCTGAGAGCCTCATGCTGAGGAATCAATTTCATCAAGTAAAAGTCGAGTGATTGTGACTGCATCCGCTGATTTAACTGGAAAACGTTTTGAGCACCTTTTAAGGAAATTTGGAAACACAATGGCCCTGTGCACGGAACTGGTGATCATTCTAGAAAACTGCTTTTGTGCATACTAAATTTGTAATAACTTCTATAGATATCAATGTACAATTATGAAAAATTCACAACTTTTAAATTATATCTATGGCCATATTCTGGCTGACCTTCAAGATCATCCTGCAGGTAATCATAATATTAGACAATCATTAACTTGTATTATGCAGTTTTGGTGCGTAACAAAACCCCGAGTCATCGAGGCACGATTGGTCTTTTTTGCCAACATCACTAACTGCATTGAAAATAACACACTGTCTCGAATGTAACTCTCAAATAATTTCCCTTTCCAAAATATTGGGGCGAATAAAAGTTCAGTTTGCGAGAAATTGACGATTAACTGCGACAGACTAAAAATAAAATGTCCAAAAATGCAGCTTTTTTGACGTGAGAGCGATTTTCGAAGCCAACCTTTTTTGCAAACGAATGTTAAAACAATTGTGAAATTCCTTCAAATTGTGAATGTACCTCTCAAATATATCCGTTTGAAGTGATGAAATTGAACATTTCATGAACGGTCTCATTTTTAGGACGATCTTTCCGCGACTGATGATGATGATTTGATTGCAAACTTCACTCGAATCGTGCTCTGGAATATTGAACAATATCGTTCCTTCTCGGCTAGAACTGCGAATTATGCCCAAAGAAACCATTTTGATGCCCATCGTGCCCGCACGTTCGATCTTGAATCATGCATTAAATCCTTCGTGCATTAAATCCATCATGCATTAAATTCTCCGTGCATTAAATCTATCGTGCATTAAATCTATCGTGCGTGCATTAAATCCATCGTGTACTGATTTTAGCAGGTGATTTCAGTTAATAATGCCACCACACTGACAGTTTATAATATCTTCAACGAGGTAATAAAGTAGCGCAGTTGGAGACCCATTTTTAAAATTGCAGTTCAGATGTCTTGCCTCAGAGTTTCGATCAGAGTTTTAAATCAAACAAAAATTGTTTAATTCTGGTGTATTAACTAGTTTGGTGGGAGATTGGACAGATATAGAGAGAGCACAAAACTATCTAAATTATATATAAAATTATAATATAATAATAATTATAATATAATATAAGAGGAAACAGTGCTGTATAAAAGGAAATCTGTTTCATTTGAATGAAATTACTGAAAGCTTAAATTCTATTCTAGAAATGAAGCGTACTGTAGTATTAAAAATGAGACGCGGCGGAATGCAATTCCAACTTCTTTGTGGGTGGCCAGAAATCGACAACATGAAGTCAAGCCGTAATTGTTTACCATACAAAGCTTCGTTTTATGTTTATACGCAGGCTGCATGGCAGAATTTGACAACAAAGTGAACAAACTTGTGATCATCGATGGCCTTGTGTGACTCCGACTCCGTATAAACGAGTATTTCGATCGGTTGTTCAAAACCTTTTAGAAGATTGAGTCACAAACTTCCTAGTCAGTTTCGTTCCAGGTTGATTTCATCATTATTTTTAAAGTGATGTTTTCGGCTGCCAAAACGGGGATCGACTTATGAGTTATGTGCGGATTGAAAGCGGTACGTACAACATTGCTTTGTATTTCTGCTGTTCGCTTGTGTACCTCACAAATAAAACATACAGATATTTGTCTTATTTCAGCTTCAGAAAGACAGATTGTTTTCAACCAGCAAGCTAGAGTGATATAAACACAGGGGATATAAAATACATTGTCATTAATTAATACTGACAACAAAACAAAGATCGAAAATCGTATGTTTGTTTCATTGAGTTGCTCATTTTGATTTATGCAGTTTTGTGTTTCAGCGCACAGAAAAATAATTGTCAATCAATCTAAAATTCGATGTTTGTGCACATTGTATTCATTTTTGTATAAATAACGAGAAATTTGAAATCAAACTACACTTTACAAAAACTTCTAAATACTCAAAAGTGTTTGACTGACTGTTTTTTGTTGGCCATGTCAAATTGAACTTTGACATTCATATTTTAATATTACAATTGAACAGTCAGCTATATGTTGCTGAAACAAACACTACAAGTGTGTAATTCTGCAACTGGTTTTGGCTTCATAAAATCCTACGCTACTTTTGTAAATGATTTGCTTTTCGTATTAGTATTACATTTTATACACTAGGTGGATAAAACCTTTTATTTGGAGATTTTTGTGGACAGTGTGGAACACTGTACCACTATGTCAGCGCCCAGAGTGGTATGTTTGTCTGTTGGTCGTGATGGATGGACGGATGGCTGCCAGGATGGTGTGAATCAACTCTCTCCCCAGGCTCTCGATCACAATATATGGAGCGCCTGAACAAAGCTATGTTGTTCAAAGTTGTCAGTCGTGGTGAAGGAAAATTTTACAGCATACCGTCAAATGTATGTGTTCTAAGCAAGATATCATCTGCATTAACAGGAAACTGAAGCAGCTGGGATTAATTTTGCAAGCGTTAATTCCATTTGAAGAGTTTGCCAAATACTTTCAAATGAAATCTACGGACACAACAGATTGAGGGCAACGTATCATTGCAACTTCAAGTTGGTGGACAAGCTTGTTCAACTGCATCCTCGGAGACCTAGGGGCAGTCCAGTCTGTTGTGAACTGGGAGGACAAAATTTATAACTTGTAAGTTTACAATTTGAAGTTTTATACAGGATCGATGGAACTCAGCTCAGTGCATTCTTGTTTTTAAAAATAATTGTATTGTTTATTGATTTCTGTAATTGGCAAGGTTTGAAGGTTGTCATATAAAATCTGTGATACATACATGATCTATGCAATACTACAAGCTTCAGCTCTTGTAAACAATTTATGAAAGTGAAACAAAACATTCGTGATGTGGTTCGGCAATAAAAGTCAGTCATGCATGAACGCCACACGGATGTGAGAAAGCATATTTTTACATTTTGCTTGTGATTTCTTTCGAAACAAAAAACTAGAGAAGACCTTTCTTCAAGACGGCTCTTCAAACAATGTTTGTAGATTTCTACAAACCATTCTGCTCTGCAAAGCACAACTTGTACCGCAATGCATTTGAACAAGAAACCAACAGACTACTTTCACGAATTTGTCTAAAAACAGAAACCATTAACTAGTAGTTTTCAATAAAGTGTGACTTGTTTGTGTATTCCCAAGAAACTGTGTAGCAACCAAGTATGGCTTCTCTTACATAGACGCATCTACAAGAAATGGCAGGCAGGGGTGACAGGGTCGAGTGTGAAGAGATAAAAAGCTGTAGCCTCGTTGACCACTTCATCTCTTGCATAACATTTCTCTTGAAAGTTTTGGCAACAACGGGAATGTTGTCATGGTAAACCTTAGTTGACACATGCTGTAACTCCCTTCGTCCACTGAAACGTGTTTTCTCTTTTCTGGTTTTGGAAGATCTTCAGACTTGGCAAGAGGTAAATCAGGGTTTGTTATCCTCCTTGGCTTAGTAGGGGCAGGCCTCTTTTTGCTACTAGATGGAGCTGTGGCTTTCTCTTTGCTTGCTCTAATCATTCTTCCTCTTACCATTTCAGCTCTTGAACAAGTCCCACATGCCATAGATGTTTATTCTCTTGGTTCTCATCCACTCAAGCCTTAGATACACGCACCCTATTTTCCCGTGCAAGTACATGTTGTCATCCAAGCCTTAGATGCATGCACCCTATTTTCCCGTGCAAGTACATGTTGTCATCCAAGCCTTAGATACACGCACCCTATTTTACCGTGCAAGTGCATGTTGTCATCCAAGCCTACATCGGCTAGACGTCATTTGTTTCCACGTTCCATTTGGTGGTGAAAATTCTTTTTGGTTTGCAATTCATGGTTAGCAGTTCGTATTTCACAGATAGTAGTTCGCAACTTGTGGTTCATGGTTGTAGTTTGCGGTTCGTATTTCACAGATTGTAGTTCACAGTTGATATTTTACAGATTGCAGTTAACAGTTAGTTGTTCACGGGTTGGTTTTGTGTCTTTTCAATTATTTTCGTCTTCATTGTTGGCACCAATTTGAATAGCCTCCTCCATTTGATGTATAGCGTTATTGACGATCTGTATTTCGACCTCCTTCGTTACTAGATTTTCTGTTGCTTCTCATATTTTTCGTTTGATTGATAATATTAATAATATAATAATATCGTTTATTCTAACCCATTGCAGTATAAACTGAATTACAGGTAGATTACATAATATAAACTGAATTTC